>CM058156.1:3005000-3212500 GCA_030254885.1 Vitis rotundifolia
ACCGCACTCTCTGTATTGGAGACAGTCAGACTAAAGCACTAAGTGTTTCTGCTGAGTATATAGAGAGATTGATCATCATGAATTCAAATGCTAGTTGGCGTGGTCCAGTTGATGAAACTGTGGACTTAACAGAACCCCGGTTTGAATCCTTCTGCATGGCAAATGGTAGATCACCTTGACAACAACAAATGCCTGAATGCCAAGGGGCAAAACTGGACTATGTATTGAGTCCAAGCAGGTCAGTGAGGACAATGTATAGTGATGGTGCAAGTTTGATTTAGTTACTTTTTCCCATGTTGCCCAATGACTTAGAAGAAACAAAGCAAGCAGGTCAGTGAGGACTTGTCCTTTTGAGTTCTTCCTATTCCCCTCAAAAATAGGTCATCAGGGGCTTTTTTGTTCTAACAGTTCGATTTTTAATTTTTAGTATTCATGTTTTCTTTCAATATTTTATGTAAGAAATACAGAAAATTTAAATTGTATTTTATTTAGGGATATACCCCTGCCATCCTGCCATATGGGGGGCACATAAGATATTCAGCCTCTTACAGAAAAGAAGAAATTGCACAGTGACTGCCAATTTGTGACCCAGGGAGTGTAGCATGAATTAAGTGTTGTCACCGAAAATTTTTATGTAGCTGTATATAGTTTTGTGCATTTTTATGGTTATTTGAGCAATGGGTCCGTTTGGGTTGGAGGGTTTTTGGGTTGGTGGGTTTTCTTTAAGCTTCTTTGTTCAATTCATGTTAGTTCTGCAATGGTGAAAATCTGATGAAATATTGGTCTGGAACTGTTATTTTCTTGTTTATTTGTTATAATTAACACAACCTCAATGCATGTCAGTGGAGGCTGTTGAGCTCAGACCCCTTGGGGGTTTGGATCAGTCATTATCTTTCAGTCCTTCCAACACACAACCCATCCCTTTATTACATTCATTTCCTAGTGCATCCTCCATGTCATAACTTGCTTCATCCCTCTCGGCTACAAAAACTTGGTCAAATGCATTCTATTATCTATGGTGTTATTCCCAGAGGCCCCAGAGCTATTGTTCTGACTGCCATGGAAGCACTCACATGTCTCTAGCAATGATGCCGCCCACTCTCATATTTAAATGCTAACATTTAATATATTCTAATTTTTTTCTCTTATATTAATAAAAATGAATATTCTAGAATTAAAATTTTAATAAATTAATTTTAATTATCATATATTCAAATCCTGTTTTACTGATTATTAAAATATAAAAACCATTACATAGTTTTTTAATGAGTCTTTCCTTATTTCTTTTATAATTAAAAAAAATACAAGATAAATATAAATTTTAAAAAGAAATTATAATCATTTCTTTTTTAATCTTTGAATGCATCTAAAATTAAATATATATCAATAAATATATTTTCAACTTCCATATATTATTACTTGATATTAAAAAAATTATACATATATTATTTTTTTCAACAAAACAACTTTAATATATGTATTATTGTTTTTTCTATTATTTTTTGAAGTTTTTTCCAATATTTTTATGAGTTTTCATTATTTTTGGTTTATCGATATTTTTTTATCAATATTTCTCAATATATTGAACAAAATCTAATTATCGATATATCTGTAAAAATCAATATTTTCATTCTTCCTTATAAATTTATTTTTTTCCTCAATTTTTATATGAGCAACAAAATGAAAGAAATATTTTAAGATTTCTATTTTTACTTCTTTTTTTTTATTCTTTCCCTCTTTTTCCCCTTTATTTTCTCTCATAAAGTTTCATCCTTCGATTGATTCTTGGAAATTTTGAGAGAAATCATGAAAGAAAGACAACAGGGAGGGAAGATAAAAAATTAAATTAAATTAAATTAAATAAATTTAGTTTACCGATCTTTCTTCAACCTCATTTTACTTTCCTTTTCTTTTATACAAAATTAAATAATATGAAAGTGCATCAAATTTTAATTAATTGTACTTAATAGCATTATACTTTTATGGATATTTTTCATGGTAAGTTAAAATTAATTCCTTCTTCACTATTTATTTTTTTCCTCAATCTACTTTTCCAACCAAACATGGCACCAATGATCCAACTTCTCCTTCGTGATTTGATTGTTGTATTGTCATTATGCTAATTTACCCACAAACTCCAACAAGTAGAAAATTAAGAAAAACATGACATTTTAACATGGTTTGACGACTTATGTAGTCTCAATGTTTACATGGTATAATAACCATTGATGAAAATATTAGTAACTATGAATATATCGATACTTTGATTGTATGAATATATTAGATATATTGGAGATATATCATATCATATGATATTTTGAAGAAAAAAATTCGATAGCCTAAAATTAATAGAAAAATTTATGAAAATATGAAGGAAAAACCTCTAAAAATGATATAATAAATAATAATAGACATTTTAAAGCTGTTTTATATATATATAAATAATATATGTATATGATATAATTAATTATATTTGATAATAATATCGTATACATCTATAAAAAAATATAAATTTATTAAATTGCATCAAAATGTTATTTGACAATAATATTGTGATATTTGATTATAATATATCTTATTTTAAAATTATAATTCATTTAATTTTAATTGTATTAAATGATATTAAATAAATGATGATATATGTATAAATTTTTTTAATATTTACATTTTTTATATTTAATTAATATATAAATGATATAAAAAAACTATTAAGAAAATTATAGTGATAGGTTTTATATTTTTAGTAATTAATTAAATGAAATTTAAAAATAAAATAGTTAGAATTAATTTGTTTATTAAAATTATTTTTTAATATTTTGTTTTGTGATAGTTTTACTATGTATTTATTTGGTGCCTAATATTTAACAAGTGGGCAAGTCAGCCCAATGGTCGAATCATGACACTTGCACCCACAATTTCATATTTTTAAGGCTTTGAAGGTGTGTCGACTGGTTTGACCGCGTGTTGACCGTCAATACACAAAATTTTTCATCTATGATACTAACATTTAACAATCCACTAATTAAAGGAAAAAAGAAGGAATACAATGGTCAAACTTTTAAAAAAACCCTTTTAATTGCGACCACACTCTTTAAAAACAAAATCCTAAAACATTGAAAAGTTAAATCTATAATAAGAGCAGACTCACAAGCTCAACTAAGAGTTCAATACCTAGAATTTAGAGTGAAATGTAAGAAAATAAAACCTTAAAACATAAAACTGATACTTAGAATTTCAAGTGAAATGTAACAAAATAAAATCTTAAAATATAAAAAAGTTAAATATATGGTAGGGGAAAACTCACAAGCTAAGTTAAGAGCTTGACCTCAACATATCCTGTGAAGCATAATAATTTATTAATTCAAACTTTATAACTCAACAAAAGATACAAGAAAAATGGCTCAATGTTCTCGTGGAGGCCTCTCTCTTGACAGCCAGGCTTTATTGGTCTCCCTCCCTTCAACACTAACATGCATCATGGCGAGATTTCGGATCCAAATTGTAGCGAAGAAGATAATGCCAGCCAGGTACTGAACTACTCTTATGTTTAATTTTAGTTCAATCCGACAGCAAACAGTGACGATATTAGAAGACTGGTTGGTGGGCTGCTTAACAAATCAGTCTCTAGTATCCATTTCGCCAACTCCAATTAAGGGTTTAGTCAGAGGATCAGAGCTCTGCACCTCATTTGTTAGTTGAATGGCAATAAATTAGCAGTATTGATACCAATATGGTTGAGGTTGACTGGTAGATGGAGCTATGAAAGACCCAGGGAAGGTTGTTGTACTCTATGTTTCTAAAGATATATACCTTCTGCTTGCCGATATAGATCCACTCCTTGTTGCACAGCCCCTCTCCTCAGTCCTCCCATGGATCCGCCACCGCCCCAAGCACCGCTGCTCCCGCCTGCTCCTCCTGGTGGACTCCTGGAGTCATGGTAATTAACATATTTTTCTCTTCATTTGTCTTCTTTTGGGGTTCCTGGTCATGGAGCAATGAAGCTAGAATTCATCATTTTCTTGCACTTACTTGTGGACTGGCTTCCCATTTTGCAGCTTGTGGCTCTTGTGCTGCTGTGGCCTGTTTGGAAGCTGCTGCCCTCCACTGTTTGAGCCTGGGCCTCCACCTCCCTAATTTTTCTTACTTTCCTTTTGCTTTTATCTATTTGTCTGATTGTGGATGTATGAGGATAATGAGAAACAGTGTCGATTGGAAATTTTCGGTTCATATATATATATATATATTTTTTTGGTATCAGTGATGAATTTCATCATTTGTTTTCCATCTTTTGAAGAAAAATTAGCATATTGGAATCAAATCCTGTAGTTTAAGACTACTCATGTATCATTCATTTTCAAAATTCTCTGGGAATGTGGCATTCTGTATGAAAAAGAAAAAGGGAAGGAAAATTAGCAAGATCTCACTTCATTATCGGCCAGAAAAGAAAACCAAGAACAGAGATAAAAAATTTCTTTCATTGTTTGGTGGCAGAAATTTGACCATTTGCATAATTCAAAGAAAAATAGTAACTTGACAAAGAAGTGAAGAATGAGTCAGTTTTGAAAATGAATTTGTAAGAAGAGGCTTGAGAATCTGAAAATTATTTTCATATAAACTACAAAAATGATATTTTCAGACATGATATACCTGAAAATGATGGGTATGGCAATTCATCCATTACGAACCAAATAGTAGATGATACACTCCGTCGCTTCTATTAATCTCTAAATCACCTGAAAGCATCGGGGATGAAAGAAAAATAAATGCAATAAAATCATACCAACTTGTCTCTTAAAATTTGGAATCTAAGAGTTGATCACGATGATAAAGCTTAAAATAAAATAATTTACTTCTTAAATATCCACTTCCACCCCGTTCCGTTCCGTCCCATCTAAATTTTTCATTGGGGCGAGGGGATTCCCGCTCAATCCACCCATTGCTATCCCTAAACCTTGCTCCTGTTTGGGCCGGATGGGCCTCAATTTTACAAAATGAGAACCAATCGTTTGAAAAGCAGATTCCAACCATTCCGGCCCACTGCCCAAACGACCCTCTTTTAAAACGCATCGTTTTGGTGGAAACCCATTCCATCACCTCCCGGCGCACGTTAGACGGGCCCAGCTCACCTTCCCCCAATTTAAATCGAGCAGATGGCCACATGGAAGCTTCACTGCAGAGCAAAGCAGAGAGCGAGTACGGTCACCGGAAGTAGAGTGACGATGGCTGGGAAATCAGCCGCCACACCTTCAACATACTCGCCGTCTCCGGCTCCCAAAACGAAGCGGACCATTTTCCAAGACGTCGATTGGGTACGACCCGACGGCCGCGGCTTCCACCAGTGCAGACCCGCCTGTGAGTGATCTCAGCCTTTTTCTCGTTGTTTCGAATGTCTTGGTTTCCTTGTTTTGAACAAATTGATTGTTTTTATCGTTTTTATTGTGTGTTTTGATGAAAAGGAAGTAAGGTTTGTGTGCGGCAATGCTGATCACATGCATGCATGTGTTTGTGCTATGAACTATTTGAAGATTGTGAAATGTGTATCCTCTTGAGTTTTTTTGGCTGATATTATCATGATTAATTGGATTATTGGATGAATGAAATTATCCTTCTGACTGAAGTCTAGCTCTATGCAGTGATACTGGGATAGATTCTAAACCCTGCTCTATTTTTCCCCTGATTTTGAATTGCACTATCCATTTGTATATATGGGTTTGGTGAAAAATTATAATTGATGTGCAGGCAAGGTGTATGACAATTTGTAAGATGGTTGATATTTCAAGCATTTGGTTTGGCTTGATTTGGTTGATGTGTATTCTCAATAACCCCTTTTATTTTGGGGATATATATATATTGCTTAAATGAGAATTTTGCATTAGGGATTGATGCCATATTTTTAGTTACATCTCCTTATGGGTACAGATGATCTACTATTGAAGAAAGAGAAGAAAGAGAGAAGTAAAATGGAATTCCACTAGATGGTAACCATTTTCAGTTTTCTATAATATGAGGTGGAAAAGAAAGTTGTTTCTTTTTTATTGTTCGATGCTGTGGATCAGGAGCAATCTTCCTGTTCTGTAGCTTGCCATTTGTTGGAAAAGTTGCTTTTCCGTACCTTCTTCCAGCTTTGGCAATGGTTTACTCTTTTCAGTGGGAAGTTTTCTTCTGTTCTTTTCATAATTGTCAGTTTAGGAAGTTGAAGAAGGGAATAGCATGGAAAATGGGAGCAAAAATGTTATTCAAAGAAAATGTGGAGAATACAAAGCCAAAAAACATTTGAAATCAAATGTTAAACTTATTGAAGAACTTTGGTGTCATATACTGGAGGTTTCTCAAGGAACACCAAAATAAGAACTTGGGGGAAAACTAATGAGATTTATGAGGGTCTCAATCATCATGTGAAAATGGATTAAGGAAAATTTAAAAGAGAGATATTCATGGGTGATGTGTTTCTCATAGATTTCCCTATCAATGTCAAGAGTTTCTAGAATGTTTTCGAAAGGTTTCTTGAAAGTTATGGTTCCTTTAGATGGAGTTTTCTCTCATTTTTAAGGGATTTTGTTTTAAGAGATTGGGGCTGTTCCCATCTTTATCACAGTCACATTTTTACTGCTTGATAAGGATGATAAATCTTCAAATTAGAGCCACATGTCCCCTTATGGATGAATCATTTAGTTTTTTATTTGAAGGTGTTTTAAGGCATGGGTGGGGCAACTTCACCTCCATGCCGAATATGGACTTCCACACTGTTACTGCTTGGCTCTTTTTGGACTGAATGTGGGTTACTCATTTTTGGATTTTGTTTGATGGATGGACCTAGTTTTTAGGTAGCAAACCTGGCTGATACAAATTCCCATTGTTAAGTGAAAATGGGTTTGATACCTGTGTGAGTTTGTAGATTGATTATAGTTTGCTTCTGATGGTTACAGCTAACATGTATGGCCAATTACGTAAAAGAAGTTAGGCTCCTGAGTAAGCAGAACAGAAACAAGAAATTTATGTTGGTGATCCACAAAGTCAGGATGAGTCTTTGTTGACTTGAGATAAGTTGTAAAAATGACATAAATTCCTCATAGGTGAGTTTCAATATTTCATTTCTTATCACAATAAGCCTATAGATCCAATCAGTAGGATTATTAATTAATAACAAGTGAGTATTGGAAGAAATGTTTCTATTTTGTGGGAATCCGGGATCTAACTTCACTATACTATCCAGATTACTAGGATTCAAATTGATGTTTTCTCCTATGTTGGAGCTCCTAAAAGAGTTGGCATATAAGCAGTGGGGTACCATTTGACGTATCAAGGGATGAATATTCAATTAAATTCTTTGGTAGATTTAACATATGGTGTAATCTTTTTGTGAATTTCAAAGTCTATAGTTCGATTACCTCCAGATTAACATCATATGCATGCATACTTGGCATCCAGAACTATGGACAACCATATAGGATACTTCAATGTGAAAAAACTAAAATTAATATATGATTTGCTCTCATAACATTTCTGTATTAAATGGCAATAGACTAACTCTAGCATGGTCTCTCCCCCACCACATGCGGCCATATGCATACATGGACAGATATGTAGGCCTATAGGCAAACATTCACAATTAGCCTCTTTTGGGCTTACACAATAAATTGGGGAAATAAATATACAGTGAGGCTCGAACACATGATCTCCCATCAAACAAGGCTTTGATACCATGTTAAATAACCAATTTTCCTAAAAGTTTAAGTTTGTAGGATTTGGGTTCACAATGTATATGATGCTCTTTAACAATATTCAAACTGTCTGGTTGCATTCTGAACCTTGAGACATTAATCTGGGAACTTCCACATCACAATCTAGTTATTGAAGTCATCACTCTTCCTCCTCATTTCAGTTGGATTAGAATTTTTTCCTTTTTTCCTCTTTTCTGCAGCTCATCTTAGTCCTATAGCACTTGAACTTATAAGCATCTGCATGCTCAGATATTTTGATTATATTGTTCTGATGACATTGTGCTTGTTCTGGATATCCTGTGGTTGGTATCTTAGCATAAGTGAAATATAAAGTGCATGGAGATTTACTTCCAGTACTATATGTAAGTTAAATGGCTGCCTAAATTGCAAACACTTCAAAGGCACTCTGGACTTTAGACATTTAAAATTTGGCACTTCTCACTCTTGTTGTATAGCCTTCACTTCTTTTGTATTCCTATGCTATTCCCCGATGTTTTTACCATTTTATGGTCCCAAGGTTTAAAGTGTTCTGCTGTCTAATTTTCAGCATTATTTTGGTCCTGGTGTCATATGTTGTGGAAAAGTATAAACTTTCTTGAAGGTTCTCGCTTTCTATCTTCATTTGTTTGGGTTTTGAAGCTGGTGGTTGTTTGCAAATTTTAGGTGATGAGGATAGGTGCGAAACCCTTTTTCTTTCTTTGATATGATTTTGGAAATTTGTTGGTTCTTATGCTCTATACATTCATAGGATTTATTTATTTATTTATTTATTTTTTCATTTGTATTTGTTGAACACGAGTATGAGGACTTGTCTTTGTCAAAATTGTTTTGGTTTTTGACGTGTTACTTTTGGGTTTCTATGAGCTCATGGCTATGTATTAGACAGTCAATACCTGCCTGCTCAGCAGAAAATCTTCAGATGAAGTTCTCTGTGTCTTGGGCTGGGCTAAAATTGATCAAAGTTTTGAGCTTGAAGTTCTATTTAGGCTGAGAGCTTGAGGTGGGGTTAATCAGTGCTATAGTTCACAAATTTAACTGTAGCATACAGCTTGGGAAAAAGTGACAGAGCCTTGTGGTCTTGAGGTCAGTGACCCATTGTGGCAATGCTCTTAATCAGGTAGAAGTGTCACAAAAAAACATGCCTGCTGACCATCCAGCATAGAATAGGCATTTTAGCTTCTATTTCACTAATCTTCTACATATGCTTAATACTTAGGTTAATTTGTTTGCTTTGTCATGTTCTGTGAAACACCTTTTATTTCATTTCATCATCACGATTGTGTGAATTGATGATATTTTGGTTCTACTTGTACTTGTTATTGTTCTTTAGGCCTTTGTTTCTTATTGTATTATTGTGTTATTTGTTATTCAATTGGGCCTTCCTTGCTAGTCATACTGTACAAGGCTAGGGAGAACCTTTACTGAAAAGGTGATATCTATACTTTTACTTGGTTGTGCACATGGATCCTGTCAAGTATCTAGGAACTTCTGTGCATATGTGCATTTTGCTTTACTATGATTTGTAATTGCATTATAGAGTGCAATTATGATATGCATTGAAGAAACGATAAGTTGTTGGTGGCTTGCAGTTCTGAAGACTGGTGCTGTGAATGCTGCATCAGGATCTGCTTATGCAGAGTTTGGAAATACCAAGGTCATTGTGTCTGTGTGAGTATTTCTTTTTCTTTATTAAGAGCCCATTTCACTTTGATTTTTATTATTTTATCATTTTTATTTGCAGGATAGATTCTGGAAATGGACCCATGCCCTTGCTCAAAATTTTCATCTATGATTTGATAGTGTTATGTTCCTTCATTTCACGTTTCTGGTTTCATTTCATTATCATCAAAGTACTTTTAATGCACCTGCTCAATTGGTTTGTCTCTTAGTCACTTTGTGGTGCCTTAATGTGCATTTTCCCAATTTACGAAATGAGAAGGATGGTAAATACTTGCAGTGTGGACTTCACTAATTCAAAAATTATAACATGAAATTTGGGTGGAAGTGAGGGCTCATAGTTACCATTTGACATATTTAATACGATTTCACCCTTTTTACATATTTCCTTAAAAATTGCCTAGTAAATGGATGAAAATAGAATATTCCAAAAGGCAAGTGGATAAGTACAGACGCCAGGAGGGCTTGAGAAAATCCCACTTCAAAACTAAGCTTGCATATCTATCAATCCATGTATGGTCAGTTATCTTTGTTATCCTTATATTTGATTTGCTCACAGTATACAGATTTGATCAGCATTTTTGTGCCTAAGCTACTTTCACCATATTCAACTATCCTCTCATGGATCCCTTTTTGTTGTTGCCTTGGTGTTTGCCATCTATTTTTGAACATCTAAAATTGTTTTACGAAAAGATTTACTTGTTCATATGCATGATATGAATTTTCCTATTCCTGGTTGCTTTAGTCCTTTTAGTTTTGTCTTTTATTTCTTTCTAATACTATTTTTCTTTTTAGTCTTTTGTAGAATGCTTCTGAGATTTTCTCTCAAAGCATGTAAACACCAACAAATCTCTTACTTTTCTTTTGTATGATAACAATTTGTTGTCATCATGTTTCTGTCCAGGTTCGGGCCAAGAGAAAGTAAGAAAGCAATGGCATACAGTGGTACAGGGCGCCTGAATTGTAATGTCAGCTATACTACTTTTGCCACGCCAAATCGTGGACAGGTAAATTTGACAATCACCTAAATGAATTTTGTAGCTCCTTTCTGTCTGTAAATGCTTTTTTAATCTCTACATCTAATATTTGAAGTCCTGCTGTTTTAGGGATCAGATCACAAAGGGTATTCCTCAATGCTTCATAAAGCTTTGGAGGGGGCCATAATAGTGGAGAGTTTCCCCAAGACAACGGTGGATGTTTTTGCATTGGTGCTGGAATCTGGTGGCAGTGAGTCCAATGTTTTTCTGGTTTTAACATTCAACACTGAGTTTATTTAGTAGTTGACTTTCTATGCTTAGAAATTTACGTTTTATTAGAAAAATAAATAGATAATAGCCTTCATACTGGAAAATCTTGGCATTATTTTATATTTTAGACCACTTTTCCTCAAGTTCAAGTTTTTTTCTCCTATTATTGTTTCCTTAATCACTTACATGTTGTTTTGCCAACATGTAACTATACTTTCATTCAGATTTTTGCAACTTGCAAGCTCATTATAGCTTCACCTTCTTAAAAGTGTTGTTCAGCTCTAACAGCTTGGTTTATTGTAACTGTCAGCCTCCCTGTTTTTTCTTCTCTCCTTTTCCTTAAAAGAAAAGACAACAAAAGAAGAAGAAGAATTCTAATACTAAATAATTAACCTTTTTCTTCTTCTGGTCGTCTGTCTTATCTTTTCATCCTTAATTTTCTAAAAATATCGAAGTCTTCAACCTTTTAATTGACTAAATTACCATCCTGGACTTGGATTTTGATTTATGAATTAGGATTGTTATCCTCAGTTAATTATAATGTATCACAATTTGCTAGTCTTCCTCAAATACAATGATATAAGGCTTCTCTTTGATGGTTTCTACAAGCTTTTTAATCATTTTCTTTGAATGAGAAATTAGTCTACAAAATAGAATTGACCATCTTCTGCTTCATCTTGTATAATAATATTATTCTAGGCCAGGCATTAATCTTGATCTTGAGTATATCAGTGACCTGTATAATTTGTGAATGCAGGTGATCTTCCTGTTGTGATATCATGCGCTAGTCTTGCCTTGGCAGATGCTGGGATTATGATGTATGACCTGGTTGCCTCAGTTTCTGTGGTATGCGCACACATGCTGATGCACATCAGTTCTCACTTTCCTTATTTGAGATAAGTGTATATGGAGTAAGCTCCATATGCATATAAACAGTCATTCACCAACATTCTTTGCCTTTAAAGTCTTCCATTTTACTCAAGTTAGGTTGTTTGTTTTATCATATGAATGATTTAAAGAACACTGGTGTTTTGATATATAATTTTTTCTAAGGAAAAAAGTCTCAATAATTTTTGGAGAAATTTTTTTAGTGTAAATAGCCATTTTATATGATGCAGTTAGAGATGATCATTCCTTTTTTATGAGCCTTTGCAGTGCTCTACCTGCCTTTTCTTGTACCTACCAATGTCAGAGGGAGCACTCAGGATTTCAACCCTGTTATTGAGGATAGTAGCTCTTTATCCTGCTAACATTTCCATCATATATACATTCACCATTTTTATCTCCAATTTCTGCTTCCGAAACTAGTAACTACCCTTAGGAGGTGACATCCATGTACTGCACAATGGTCATATGTTTCACAATTTTGTAATTTCAACTTACAATTACTTGACTGACATTGCAAGTCTGAACCTGTTGTTTGTTTTGTCAAGAAAGGAATTGGAGAAAAGAAGCTCAGAGAGGAGGAATATTAGATTGGTTAACAATTGTTTTTGGCTATACTTGTTTTTTAATATGGGGCAGTTCAATTTGAAAATCAAATGGCTCAAAGAAATTAAACACAATCGTTAACTCTCTATCACATGGCAAAAATATAAAAAATAAAAATAAAATAAAAAGAAAGAAAGGAGGATTTTTCTGAAGACAACTAAAAAGACAAAATAATGCCAGTTTCATGGGCTGCCATTGACACAGATTCACAACTGCACTATAAGCTTGTCTTGTTTAAACTAAGACAAATATGTTTCCAAAGAACTTGCTCATCTTTGTCCCTTTTCTTGATTTCTCACACCTTTTATTTTTTTGTGCCCAGTCTTGTCTTGGTAAGAACCTTGTCATCGACCCTATTTTGGAAGAGGAAAGCTATCAAGATGGGAGCCTACTGATTACTTGTATGCCTTCTCGTAACGAGGTCACTCAACTGACTGTCAATGGAGAGTGGTCAACCCCAAGGGTTCATGAGGTAAGGCTATCAGTCATCTTTTCTTATAAAATATGTTGGTTTGCTGCATGTCTTACAGTTCTGGACATTTGCTTTCTGTGAGTAAGAACGTAATAAGCAGCATAGTTGCACACATGCAATGTTCTTTAAGTTTGGAGTTGGCTCATACATCTTGCATATTTACTCAAGTGCCTTTAGATCATGCATTATCCCCTGTTGGCTTAAATTGTCAAGTGAAATTGCTGCAGCCCAGTGACAGCCTCTACACCAATTTAATCATTCAGCTTACCTTAGCCCAAAATTAATGCAGGAAGTTACTTTTTTCCTATTTAGATGGTGTCAGATTCTCACAGGTTTGGTAGACAACAGAGTAACTTGAAGTGAGGTTAAGATCCATGACTGGATTGGAAAAAAACAGGTCCAGGAGGAATTTCCTTTTAGTCTTTTTAGTTTGCTTTGGGAATAGAAAACACAGTTTATTATTTACCAACATGTTAGATAAACAGATGTTTGGTGCCAGTTGTTAATATGGCTGCCGATGGGGCAGGTTAGGATGAGTTAAGAGGGCAACCCAAGCTCAATCCAACCTCCACCTTGCCCAAAGTCAGGCCCCAATTGGGTTCAGCCTGAGCTCAAACGTTTGAGCTTAGGTTGAGTCGGGGCAGCCTACTTTATTCCTACACTGGGCTGTAGTAATCTAACCTTGCAAGCAAATGTTATTTAGGGTTTATGATGATTTACAGTGACTTAAGTGCTGTAACAAGGACATATGCACGTAGGACTTCTTCGCAATTACTTGCATCCCCATAATTTTGAAATAATTTGTCTGGATACATATTGTTGTCAAAGGTTATATACATAATATAAAATGGTAATGCAGAATGATATAAATTTGCTTATGGCTCATAGAACTAATATGCCTTACTGAACAGGCAATGCAGATCTGTCTCGAAGCTTGCTCAAAGCTTGCCAAGATCATAAGGTCATGTTTGAAAGAAACGGCTTCTGCTCCAAAGGATTAGAAAGAAAGTATATATTCCTTCTTCCTCTCTCTCCCCCAATAAATTATTCAAGTCTCGTTAAAACCTTTTTGTGGAGTTGGACTGAATTTTGCTTTATTCTCCCTTAAATGTCAGTCTTTGCTCTGCTTTGAGTTGCCAGTTTATTTGTTTCATTTGAATTAGGAGACTTCACAGCAAAATAGAAAAGAACATAAGGATAGTCCACGTATTATTTCTTCTTGTGTTATGGAGGTTACAGAATGCAACACCACCTCAGCAATGGTGTAAATCTCACATGTCAATTACAAAGCTCTCTATCTGGTGTTGCAGATAGATACATTATTTTGAAAACCAATCCCATACTTGTTGCTGGGCGCCATGCACCCACTGACCGCTGCTGTCTCTAGTACCCTAAGGAGCTTTGAATTGCCACATCTCCCAGCCAGGCCTGGGTCTCTTATTTTTAGTTTCAGTTTCCTTTTCTTTTTCCTGTTTGGGCTGAGTAAATGGAAATGTTGTTGAATTGATTTTCTTGGATGATAAATTGCTTCAAGCTGTTGGATCATTTGGTAACTAGAGTCAATTCTTTGATAAATGATTATTATGATTATTATAAGTGATGCTCCATACAATTTGATCCATCTTTGGCCTTGAGTCTCTTTCGATCGTCATCATCCATCAAATAACTGTTCACAACCCAGGACCCAGTATTTTATTTTATGGTCAAACCAATAGCTGTTCATATTTTAAAATTTTCTTGTAAGGTGGAATGCTTGTATTGCATCATAGGATGTTATTTAACTTGAAAAATCAGTCCCTTTAGATGGGTAAGGCGGTACAAATTTTACCAAACCTATCTAGGAAGAAATCTTCATGTTTGACCAATTGACCCTCTTTTTAAGGCCCGTTATGCCGTGGAATTGCCCTGTTTTTCTGATGCGGAAAACATTTAGAAAGGTCTGTATACTTTTGGCCTTTTGATGTGTGGAAGGGCCACTTATAGAATGAATGAATTCAATGTTGGGCTTTGCGCGTTGGGTTTGAATAATCAGCTGAGTCAGAAGCTGAAAAGTCCTTGAGGCCCAGCCCATTGTTGGATCTGTCCCAATGGTTCGACACTCATTGTGTTAAGGTCACTAGTTGTAAGTTGTAACAAGCTTCACACTAAACCTTTAGTTTGGATTAATAGTGATACTGAGAGCCCCTCTTTTCTAGCTTTTGCTTTCCTTCTTTCTTTCAAAAACTGCATTTACTCGAGATTTATTCTAAAATTTCAACTTTGCATGAACCCCTTTCATCAAACCATTTTTGCAAATTTAAAATGATATAACTATCCTCTTTTTTTTTTTCTTTCTTTCTTTTCTTGTTTCCTTTTTCCCACATTGATCGGGAAGAGGCATATATGAAAGACTTTCACAACACACTATCATGACCTTTTTCTTAAGGGTGTAAGCCCAATAAAGAGGTAAAATTAGGGCTGGCTAGTGGGAACACTGCGTCACTATAACCCTGAACTTGACAATATCAAGTAAAGAGTGGGACTGTTATAGAATGGTATTGAAGTCTGATCTTCGGCCAAAAGTGTGTCAATGAGGACGTTGGGCCCCAAGGAGGATGGATTGTAGTGTCTCACATCGCCCAGAGAGTGAATGAAGAAGAGTCGAGAGGTTTTTTTTTTAGAGGATAGGCCTAATAAATAAACAAAATCGGAGTTGGTTGGTCGGTTGTGTGTGTGCAAGTGCAACCGTGAATCGGACAATATTGGGTGGAGAGTAGGGTCGTGACAAACTTTGAGTTATAAAAATAAATAAATAATTAAATAAATAAATTAGAGGTCCAAGTTTAAAAGAAGATAATCATTTATGTAATTTATTTAGGGATAAAAAGGTGAAACATGTTTCATGATATTTGGTGATTAACTTTCACAATTATTGTTGTGTAATCATATTTTTCAGACGCAAATAAGTTAATTGATTGAATTGCTCATCTTAGTCATAAAACTAGTATCCAACAATATCTATATTCAGATATTTGTTGGGATCGTGTTTAGTTTTGTGTGAAGACAGCAGTGATTATAATGAACAGACTTTTAAAATCTTATCGAAGAAAACAGGACCGCAGAAGTCATGACAAAGTACAAACCCTGAATGTACGGTATCTTCCTTTTCAAGTAAGCCACCTGCATACAGTTAAAATACTGTCCAAACAGTCGTACGAGGTTAATAGTAAATGATGGGCCAGACGGCCCACCCAACACCAAGCACTACACGTGCAGCCCAGGCCCTTGCTAATTTGGGCCCACACTCATCCATCCAGTCTGTTGTTAGCCCATTAATGAACTCCATCTGTCTTTGTCCCTCTTCCGCAATCCAATGGCTCATGGCTGAGGTCTCCATCATACCTTGTCGGTTAAGCTGTTAATAATTTTGAATTACCAAATTGCCGGCGACTCTGCGAATACCCTTGGGTTTATCCTTATTTACGGAAAAGTCCTAGTGTCATGTGCATGCACGGGACAGGAACGACAAATATGGGTCAAAGTCCTTGAATGCTGACCGCTTCCTTCTTCAACTCTTCCACCTTTATTTATTTATTATTGTCTCATCTGACTCTTCTCTTCAGGTTTCGGTCTTCAGTCTTCGGTCATTAACCAATTCCATTTCTTATTTTCTTTCCAATACTTTAAGACTTTAGAGGGCTTTTGTGGAGTTGCTTCTCCAATAATGCATTCTATATTTCAAAATCATTTTTAGAATTTTAGATATTTATTTTGTATAATTATAATTATTTTTTTGGTGTTTTTTAATACATTTTTTATTTTTTTGTTTTTATAAATAAAAAATAATAACAACTTCCATGTGAAATACAAGAACTTCTATTAAAAAAATATATTATATTATGTTTTCCACAAAATATTATCATTTAATATTATAAAAAAATATTGAATACCTTGACAAGTTAAAATATTTAGTAGAATTTTGGTAGTTAAAAGATAAATATAAGAATAAATAAAAATGTGAATTAGATCGGTGAAAAGGTAATGTCAATTTTCATTTAAAAAATATTTATATTTTGATAAGTTTCCTAAATATTAATTTTTAATTAAAAATATTTTAAGGGTTAAAACTATCCAAATATGACTCAAAATCTTTTTAAATATTAATTTTGATTTAGGAATGATATTTATAAGAAATAAGAAAAATTATTCAAATATATTTTTCTTAACCCTTTTGAAAAGGGGTCTCCTTTACTTTTAAAATTAATACAAAACCAATTCCACACTTGAGAGGACATTTGGAAAAAGGATTCAAGCCTCCAAGATTTCAAAATTCAAAAGCCAAAGTTCAAATATAACTTCGAGTGTTCACAGCTTTGGTGAGGGTTAGCCAAGTCTAAGTCCAATCAACCCTAAACCAACTCAAAATCTAACCATAAGCCCAAGTCAAGTAAGAGTCCAAAACCAAGTTAAAAGATATGTTAAATTCAAGCTTAACTTGAGATACGCTAAGGTCAAGTCGAATAGAGGAAGACTCAAATTAAGTTTCTTATCAAAAGAGTCAAAAGGATCAAGTGGAGCTTGTACATGTGGATTTTTCTTAAAGAAAAACTAGTGACCAAATTGAAATTTAACTAATTTCACGAATGAGGTATAATTGCTAGTTAATTCTTTGATTCTTTTTATAATAAATTTGACTTAGATCTTGACTTAACTTAGAATTTAGTATGTCTCGATTTGGGCTTAAGACTTTGGAGTGTCTTAGGTTAACCTTGAACTTTTGTGTCAAGTTTCAACTATAGCTTGAGCTTAAAATTTGACATGTCTCTCGATCTCAAATTGAAGACAACTTGAATTTGATCTTGTTTAGTCTTTAAATCTTCAAAGGCTTTAAAGAACTCTTTAAATCCTTAAGAGAAGCTTTCAACTTTTCTCAATTCTAAAAGTATCATCTTCATTCCTCACTTCTCCCGTATATTTTAAAAACTAAGGAGACTTCTCTATTTATAGGGCTTGAGAAAGACATATTTGAATAATTTTTCTTATTCCTTACAAATATTATTTGTCAAATGAAAGTTAATATATAGAGAAATTTTGAGATATATTTGGATTGTTTTAACCTTTAAAATATTTTTTTTTAATTAAAAATTAATATCTAGGAAACTTGGCAAAGCATATTGGGTTACTTTTTAATCTATTTTTAATAAGAATTAATACTTACCTCTTCGTCTATCAAATCATTTTTATTTATTTTGATAATTATATTTTAATCACCAAAATTCTTATTTCTTTATTTAATTTAAAAACAACTTAGTTTCCATTTATATATAATCAACATATGTCATAATTTCATTTGATAGAATTATTTTCAAAGTGCCAAAAGTTTATAATGAAAGGGTTAAACAATACATTGGATAAGTTTTTATATGAGAATTCAAATCGACTATCCAATGGCTTGTTTGACAACTGTTTTCAAGAACAGTTTTCTATTCTCCACAACAAAAAAATAAAAAAACACGTTTAGTAAATAGAAACTGTAATTTATTTTATATTCTTAAGAATAAAAAATAAAGTGTTTTTCAAATAATATCTTTTAGTTGTTTTTATTTATTTTAGGAAATTATTATGTAAATATGTAGAATGGTTAAAAATAAAGCATATAAAAATTATTTTAAAAACATCTTACATTTTTAAATAGGTTTTTGTTCTATAAAACATTATAAAATAATTTTCAAAAATGATTTTTAAAAAATTATCAGTTTTCAAAAACAGTTACCAAATAAAACGCAATCTTTCATTTATTGTGTTATTAAAATGCCATCCTTAGATCGCTTTACGACACTTGTATGTTATTAAATAAATAACCCAATTAAAATTAATCATAATGTTGAAAGGTGTAATAGGACCCAATCTTTCATTTCTCGTGTTATTAAAATCCCCATCCTTAGATTGCTTTACGGCACTTGTATGTTACTAAATAAAAAATGAACTATAATGTTGAAAAGTGTAAGCAAGGGAGGCTGATTTATATGCCTCAAAGATAGGTGAGCCGTCAATCTCTTGACACATTGAAAAGTCCTACATTACTACATAAATATTCCATTCGAACCACTCCTCCAAGACTTTCCCTTCAATTACTTTTCACTCCAACATAGATGGAAAAAAACAAAGGAATCCCAGCCCACCCCCAGGGGCCCTGGGGCCCAGCCCAATCGTGGTAGGCACCATCATCCTCCCATAAAAGCATCAAAGAGAATATGTAATTTTCATTAATTTTCTTTGTATTTAACGAAATTAAAAATAGAGTATGGTTTCGATGGCAGAGATTGAATTAAATTTAAAGAAAATGAAACGTGGCAATGGATGTTTGGTGTAATCATTATCAGGGTTTCAAGTACTAATGAGTACCACTGGAAAAGTGGAAAAGTGGAAAAGCAGAAAAGCGAGGCGACTCCTGCAAAGTCAAAAAAGTCAGCCTTCGTTTAAAGGTGACGACAGCCGTTCATGCCACTTTCATGACTCCCAACCCCATATATTTATATTTATTAATTATTACCCTCTCTCTAATCTTTGCGTACGGTTTTTCATGAGTTCCAAACCCTACTTGCCCCCACCTCATATTTATTACGAAAAATTTGTTTTGCCTCCATAATTTAAAAAAAATATATATATATAAAACAAAACCCTCAATTTGATAATATTAAATAAAATTATTTAAAAATTAATATATTACTTTTAAGTTAATAAAAGTATCTTATAAATCAATATATTATAATTTTTTATTATATAATATGAGTTACAAATTATAGTAAAAAAGTTTTACGAGATCTTCAAGTAATAAATAAAATTATTTCTAATTTTATAATTAATAATAATATTATATTTTATATTATATAAATCTTGTCATCTTCCTATGTTTTTTAACAAAATTGAATAAATTTTTTGTTAGTTGACATCTATAGTAAAAATTAAAAATAAAAATTTAAAATTTAAAAGCTAAAAATATAATTATATTAATTTTAATTTAATTATATTTTTAATTTTTTAAATATATTATTTTATTGTTGTCCAATATTTTTAAGGATGATTGTTTATAAAGAAGAAAAAAAATCTTAAATAAGATCTCTAGATTAAAAATACATAATTAAAGGGAGACCATTATCCTTTTTTCTTTTTTTTTCGCTCCCATCCCTTCACATGGGAGGGACGCAAGGATGTTAAAAAGGGGATCTTTATTAACTCATTTAACTTGCTTTCTTTCTGTGTTGGAGCATAATCAAATCAAAATACTCAACAAATATTAACTCTCCCCAAAAAGGAGATGATCCACCACTCTTTTTTGTATTTTTCCCTATTTATCATCCTCTCTCTAATCTATGCCTATAGTTTTTCATGATTTCCAAACCCTACTTGCCCCACTTCATGTTTATTACGAAAAAAAAATTGTTTTGCCTCCATAATTTTAATATATATATATATATATATAAAACAAAACCCTCAATTTTATAATTATTTATTAAAATGATATTTTATTTGATAATATTAAATAAAATTATTTAAAAAATAATTTATTACTTTTAAGTTAATAAAAGTATCTCATAAATCAATATATTATAATTTTTTATTATATAATATGAGTTACAAATTATAATAAAAAAGTTTTACGAGATCTTCATGTGATAAATAAAATAATTTCTAATTTAATAATTAATAATAATTTTATATTTTATATTATATAAATCTCTTCATCTTTCTATGTTTTTTTAACAAAATTGAATACATTTTTTGTTAGTTAACATCTATAATAAAACAAGAAATTTAAAAAAATTTAAAAGCTAAAAATATAATTGTATTATTTTTAATTTAATTATATTTTTTATTTTTTAAATATCTAATTTTATTGTTGTTCAATATTTTCAAGGATGGTTGTTTATAGAGAATAAAAAAAATCCTAAATAAGATTTATAAATTAAAAAAACATAACTAAAAGGAGATTGGTATCATCTCTTTCAATCTTTTTGGCTCCCATCCCTCCACATGGAGGGACACAAGGATGTCAAAAAAAAGGGATGCTATCAACTTGTTTAACTCGTGTAACTTGCTTTCTTATGAGAAGGACGCGAGGATGTAAAAAAAAAAAGGATCCTATCAATTTGTTTAACTCGTGTAACTTGCTTTCTTTCGGTTGTGAAACATAATCAAATCAAAATACTCAATAAATATTAACTCTCCCTAAAAAGGAGATGGTCCACCACTCTTTTCTTTATTTTTTCCCCATTTATTACCCTCTCAATTTTCATGATATCCTAGTCCCATCTACCCCACCTAATCTTTATCACCATTTTGATTTTTTATATATAGTTGGCAAATTTTAGGGTACCAACCGTAAAAGTATACAACAAAATTGAACATAAATAAACAAATTAAATTATAGACAAGTAGCATCAAGTCCAAATATAAAGTATAAAAAATAAATAAATAAATAAAATAATAAAATTGAACTTGGATGCTAAGTATGAGACTTTGGTTCTAAGAAAATTTTGGGAAAAGAAAAAAAAAATTAAAAAAGAACCCTTGTTTTTCATATTTGATTTTATGATAGAAAATAAGAAATATTAGAACTAATTAAAAATAGAAGAATTAAAATAAATAAATGAGTTCTAAAAAATTTATAAAAATAATTTATTGATTTTGAATTTATTTATTTGTTTATTATTTTTTAAAAACCAAATATAACCAAAATATAAATAATATAATAATTTTTATATTAGAAAGAAAATTAACCCTTACTTCATTTCTCCATACATATCTGGTAATAAATGAGGGTGGCCATAATTCTTGATTGGGAATCAAATTCAATCATGGCAGGGTCTACACCCACAATTTTTGGAACCCCAAAGGCTAAAGCTAAACCCAACACATCTCATCATAGCCCAAAATATCACATCACCTCCAGTGACATTTCAGAATTACTCTCAGAATCAAAGCCCAGTCTTTTATGACCGTTTCCTACATGTGACCTTATGCCACTCATGACCCATTCCAACATTAAAAAAAAAAAAAATATATATATATATATATACACACATAATTCATCATATATTATGAATTAATTCAATACAGAATGTTGACACTGAATATTTTTCCATTGTTTATTGTAATATTATAATATGATACGAACTGAATTTAATTTTATGATAAAATTGATATCACCCTTGATAAAATTTAATTATTTTCAGCGTGCATGTACTGACAGCTGTCAGGATCTGATAGGTATGACCCATTCCAGCATTAAAAAATATATATATATACACATAATTCATCATATATTATGAATTAATTCAATACAGAATGTTAACACTGAATTTTTTGCCATTGTTTATTGTAATATTATAATATGATACGAACTGAATTTAATATTATGATAAAATTGATATCACCTTTGATAAGATTTAATTATTTTCAGATTGCATGTTCTGACAGCTGTCAGGATCTGATAGGTGTGTGTGACATCTAACGTTAGTCAACTCCTTGGATCCTTACAAAAGTGAGTCACAAAAAGAGGAGCAAGTTTCTTTCACTTCTGAACCTTCTTTTGTTTGGACACATTCATATGGTTGTGTCTCCCTGTTTCTTTCTCTCTCGTTTTTATGGTGGATTATTTTGTCAGGTATTTTTCTCTCAATTTCTTTTTCTTTCTTTTTTTTTTTTTTTTCTCTTTCCGGATGAAAAATATCTGGTTAAAATTATAATAAGAGACCCGTCTTCAAGGTGACAAAGTCAAGGAAGAAGCAAGGGTTTATCCATGTCCCAACAATGGAAATAGTTCCTCACGCCCTTAGGAGCATAAGCCAAACTTAGCCAAAATTTCAACTTCCAGCCTGCCTCTTTGATTCTTCTGTGATTAATTTTCTTTCGAGTTTTTTTGTTTTATTTTTATTTACTTTCTAGGAGAAGTGGGAAACTCAGAGAGTTTCCATTGCAGCAGTCAAGGAAGGAGAAGAAGAGTCAGAGAAACATACAGGAGTTGATGCAGAGAACATGCTTACAGGTTCTTCCTCTCTCAATCTCTCTTCATATTTTCCTTTTTTCTTTGCCCCTTTTTCCCCGCCAATTCAAAATTTAATTCAGACAGTCTAAATTGTTCTTTCTTTTCCGAAATGGGTGTGCTTGGAGAGTTTGATTTTTGATGTTTCTCTTGTTGTTTGGTTTATTTGGGAAAATTTCTTACAGCTTCTCATTTTTGGGCATTCTTCATAATTTTGGTAGCGCTGATGTAATAAACATATTCCATGATCTCAATGTTTTTTGTTCCTCGATCAAAACAGAGAATTTAGGCGAAGCGTGGTGTTTTTCTGAATGTATATAAGAAGGGATCTTTTCGAGGTCTTAAGATGATAAAAGGAATTGATCACATGGAGCATGTTTGACCTATAAATTTGGCCCAAAAGGGAGGCAGAAAGTGAGAGAGACAGAAGGCCTTTACAGCTTTATTTTAAGCTATATTTATATATATATATATATAAATATATTCATGTCTTCACATGATTTTTGTTGAAAGAAGCAATCAAAGGTCCTTTTGCACTTATGGCTCCTAATGAAGATATCATCTTTGTCAGTTGATTTTTTGTCCGATACTTTAACAAACCTGGTACTTTCTGTCAACTGCAGATCAGTCTTCTAATTGAAGCCACGGCCGGGTTTTTGTAAGAGCGCCATGGCTTATGAGAATTCGAGATCTGTAAAGTAAGTTCCATCTGGGTTTGCTCTAGAATTTCAATTGATGATTGTTTTACTGTTTCAGTTGATGAATCCATTCATATTTCCATTCATGGGTTAAACAGTTATGATGAGTTGGTATGTGTGTGAAGTTAATATGGACATGTAAAATTTCAGATTTCAAGATGATCTTGAACTAGCAAAATTTCCAGCAACCAATGGGGATGGCAAGATCAAGCTGAAGTACAAGATCGATGGAACACAAATACAGGAGGCAAGCTACAAGAAGGCTGAGAAGGAGGAGGTGTCTGGGAAGTCTGGAAGATCATTGAAAGCTAAAGTACTGTCCAGAGTTTTTTCTGAGGACTATGAGAGAGTGAAGAAAAAAATATTGGATCCTCGAGGAAAATCCATTCGCAGATGGAACAAGATTTTCTTAGTAGCATGCTTGATTTCCTTGTTTGTGGACCCTTTATTCTTTTACTTGACAGATGTTCGGGATCAAGCGTGCATAGACATTGGAATACCCCTGGAAGTTGAGCTTACAATTATCAGATCAATAGCTGATATCTTTTACATGATTCAGATTTTTGTTCGATTTCGTACAGCTTATGTTGCACCTTCCTCCCGAGTATTTGGGCGAGGCGAGCTTGTTATAGATACTTCAAAGATTGCATTAAGGTACCTAGGCAAGGGCTTCTGGATTGACCTCATTGCTGCTCTGCCCCTTCCTCAGGTATGTTGCTTACAATTTTCTTCTATCCAGGCCTTTCCAGGGCAAAAATGATGTTATAGTTTGTTAATCCCGTTCTCTTTGTTGCAAATTACATTTCAGGTTCTAATTTGGATAATCGTCCCCAATTTAAGGGGCTCCACAATGACAAACACAAAAAATATGCTACGATTCATCCTCATCTGTCAGTACCTCCCCAGACTTTATCTTATATTTCCACTCTCATCTCAGATAGTTGGGGCCACAGGAATTGTGACAGAAACAGCTTGGGCTGGGGCTGCTTATAACCTGATCCTCTTTATGTTGGCAAGCCATGTAAGTATAAAGAAACCGAAAACTGATCACTACTTTAAATAAATGTTGCAGTTTTTTAGTTTGATTTCTCATTTCATAAGGCTTTTTTTTTCTTCCCTCTTATTTGGGAGCCAAATGGAAGATTAATGCTTTCTATCTCACTATCTTTCAACCTATTCATTTGTTCTGTTTTATGAAGGTTATAGGAGCTTGCTGGTATCTTCTCTCGATTGAGCGACAAGAAGCCTGCTGGAGAACTGTCTGCAATCTTGAGAAGTCATCCTGTCAGGATGGATATTTTGATTGCCACAAGGTTAAGGACCCTGGTAGGGACGCTTGGTTCGAGTCGAGCAATGTCACAGCACTGTGTGATCCAAATAATTCCTTTTATCAGTTCGGCATATATGGTTATTCTGTGACAGTCAGAGGTTACATCCTCAGCATTCTTGGAGAAATACTTTTTCTGCCTGTGGTGGGGCCTGAGGAACCTCAGGTAAAATAGTGGAATCATGTCTTCATGTTCTTCACAACATCTAAAATGGGGCTTTGTTTTCTCTTTCCATAGGAATTGGAATTAGTTTAATGTATATGATTTTCTCTACGATTTAAGGATATCATTTAACTGTTTATTACTACTGCATTTCAAAAAATGGATCCAAGGCAGGCCCAGCCAAACTAATATTAACCTGTCTGTTTAGCTGAACTTAGAATTTTCATTCATCTCTGAACATTTGTAAAAGGAGCATCAAACATGATCTTCTTTCCTTCATTTTCTTGGCAACCAAACTGGGTTTATTTGTTATAACCATAGGCAGCTTACTTATGAGGTGAGAAGTAGGAGAAAATTCTAACAAATTTGAACAATTTCATTTCCACTGGACATCCAAATTCCCCATCAATCAACAGAACAGGGTTTTTTTTTCCCTTTCAATTAACAGAAGCTGAATTCTCCTTTTCCATTAATATGTGCAGTTCTTTGGGACAAAATCTTTCCACAAGCACCTATGTTGGAGAAAATATTTTTGCCATCATAATTGCTACTCTTGGCTTGGTTCTCTTTGCGTTGCTCATTGGTAATATGCAAGTAAGTTCGAAATACAAATCTCAACTTATACTTTCTGTATTATTGTTGGAGTTTCAAGAATTTAGGATCAGAGAAGACTGGCGTTGTCCCTTCTGTTAGAAATAAGGCCCCTGAGATGTGCCATCTAAAGTCCATATGGTGTCTGTTAGGGGTCATTTTTTCTAAGTTCCCAGAAGTGTAAACGCCTTTGTTGATTATTTCCATCTATGGAAATTGTAGATGCTAATTTCCCATACTTCACTCGCAGACATTTCTCCAGTCCTCTACTGTTCGATTAGAAGAATGGAGGATCAAGAGAACTGATACAGAGCAATGGATGTGCCACAGGCAGCTACCTCCGGAATTGAAGCAGTCTGTTAGGAAATATGATCAATATAAATGGCTGACTACTCGAGGAGTCGATGAAGAAGCTCTTCTGAAAGGACTTCCTATGGACCTCCGAAGAGACATCAAGCATCACTTGTGCTTTGATCTAGTTCGACGAGTAAGTAATGGATTCTTCTCATATTCTCTTTATTCATTCACAATATAATTAATGAGTAAGCAATTTTGAATAGATTCTGATCTATATGAGGATGGATGCTTATGATAATCTCAACATGATGTTTCTTCACCAAAAAAAACAGGTTCCTTTGTTCGATCAAATGGACGAACGAATGCTAGATGCGATATGCGAGAGGCTTAAACCGGCATTGAGCACTGAAGGCACATTTCTAGTGCGTGAAGGTGACCCTGTGAAGGAGATGCTCTTCGTAATCCGAGGCAACCTTGATTCTTACACTACCAATGGTGGTCGAACCGGATTCTTCAATTCATGCCGCATAGGCCCAGGTGACTTCTGTGGTGAGGAGCTGCTTACATGGGCCCTGGACCCTCGTCCAAGCATCACCCTCCCATCATCCACACGCACGGTGAAATCCATTTCTGAAGTAGAGGCCTTTGCTCTTATAGCAGAAGACTTGAAGTTTGTAGCATCGCAATTTCGAAGACTTCATAGCAAACAGCTCAGACACAAGTTCCGGTTCTACTCGCCCCATTGGAGAACATGGGCTGCATGTTTCATACAAGCAGCATGGCATCGGTTTAAGAGGCGGAAGGAAGCAGCTGAGCTCAAGGCTAGGGAGCACCCTGTGGCTGCTGAGCCCCAACCATCATTTGACCGCTTTGATGTGGTCATGCCTGCACCCGGGTCAGGCCTTGCTGTGTATGCGGCAAGGCTAGCTGCAAGCGCTAGGAGGGGTCCCCTCAAGCATTCTGGATCGGATTCCAGTGTTGTGAGCTCATTGCAAAAGCCAGCTGAACCTGATTTTTCTGTGGATGAAGAATGAAGGAAAGAAGACTTTCAAATGGAGCATGAAGTGTGTCTGTGAGTTCGGTGTGTGTATATTGTGTTATTTGTCTTAGAGTGTGTTTTGGCAATATTTCTAATTGAAGTGCTTTTAATGAAAGTGTTTTCTTTGAGAGTGTTTTTAGGAAAATCACTTATCAAGTGTTTCTCCAAGAAGCAGTACAAGTGTTTCTAAATTTTGCTAAACGTTTTACTTTTTTTCAAAACACTTTTAATGCTAGAAGTGCTTTTTAGAAGTATTGCCAAATGGACTCTTAGTCTACAATTAGAAGGATGTTAAAATGATTGTTCTATTTATCAATATACATTATAAGATGATAATAAATTTTTTATATTTCTTTTTAGCATTAACTACTTACAACTTACATGGAGAATTGCATTTTTTGCTCACTAAAGAATCATATATGAAACGTAAAAATATTCTGCAGTACTGAAGAGATTTTTGCAATCTAGTGACACTCCCTTGATTCAAAGTCATGACCCTAATACCAATTATTAAATCAAATTCTGATCATCTAATTAAAAATCAACTGATATCCAACGAAGGTATATCAAACTTTTTATAATATTTGACATCGTATACTAAGAGCTATCATTTGAATGATCATTCCTAGGTTTAAGAGTGACATTATCACATCTCAACATTATCCATGTAAAATTTGATAAGGACATTCAATATATGGAAGGACCTACCATGAAATGTATGCATGGTGAAGACCAATGTCCAATGCTTACTAATTCCAAGGAGCAACATCTTTTGAATAGTTTCATTACCTTCCCCAAACCCTTAGGAGTTTTCATGAGATGGAAAAAGCCCATCCACTTTGTGTGTTGTAAATTTCTGACTATGAAACAAGGGCCTATGATTGAAGGAAACTCAAAGCCCATTCTTGGCCAGTCCCATATAAAATACAATGAAACTAGTCAAATTCTCAAGGCTCTCATTTTAATATGCATCATCATGAACACAATAAAATATTTGCACAAGGCTAAAGTTTCGAAGCCCGTAATCTTTGACTTAATCCTCCATTATGGCAACTAAAAAAAATTAATTGGAGCATGATTGGTTGTATGTGATTGGTGCATTGTGTAAGCACAAAACCATTGATTGAAAGGCAGCATTCTCAGTCCAAAACTCATGGGGATCACCAACTTTTCTTGCAAAAAATGAGTAGATGGTGTTGTCAACCAATCACACTAGGGATTGGTTAGCCAGCCCATGTTGGATGCATAACCATGTGGAACACACCAAACATGTGTCCATCAGCCTACCCATTTGGAAGAATTATTACAGCATGGAAGCACGCCTAATCCCTAATCTCTAATCCCTAATCCCTAATCCCCTTTCCTTCATTCCCTTCAAACCTCACCTTTGCCCATTATTTGTACCTTAATCAAATGCCCATTTCATAATTGACTTTGTGGTACATGTTTGAACCTAAAAAGTAAAATCCCATCATTTGAAAAGGCCAGGAGTCCTCCTGACTGTTTGCTGCATGTTGTAGTTTAACCAAAGCAACCATGAAATCCTACTCCATCCACTTCTTCCGCTTCTTCCACTTCTTCCGCTTCTTTCTAGACATGATGCTTCTTGATTTTGTGTAAAAACAAAAACAAAGAAGATATTGGACACTATGGGTTATGGGCCTCATGGCCATGTGCTGAAATTGTAGCCAAATTGGGTTGTATTTATTAACAATGGGTGATGGATTTATAAATAGAAGGAGAAAGCAGGAGGAAAGAAATAAATAACTTTGGGGCAAAGAAATGGACACGTCTCAGGGTAGTTGAACCTGTTTGGAATTATAATTTGCCTATTCTCCAAGGCACTAATCTTGTTTTGTCCATTTTGGGGTATTGCCCAGTCCATAAGGCACTTATCATTTTTAATAATTTGCATATTCTCCAAGGCACTTATTTTTTTGTCTTTTTATCCCACCGCCTATGCTATCATCATCAACTTAATCACATCCATTCACTCATTTATCCCATCCCGTGAAGGAAAAATAATCAAATCAACTTCCATAATCCCCAAGTAATTCATCAGACCAACTTAACAACTTTTGGTACTAAATATTGTCCACTTTTTTCACTCATTCTGTACTTAATATTTTAAAATCTTTTTCATAATTTTTAAGCTTCAAATGATTGTACCAGCTCTATTCACTCTCTGAAGGAAAAGAGCAAGGGAAAAAAAGTGAAAAGAATAAAGGATGAGAAGACTATGAGAGAAAACATTCCATGAAATGGGAAATAGACAAAGGAAAGTAAAAGAGGATAAAAGAAGGCGGCAATAAGCTATGTAGTGTGGATTTGAGAGGTGGTTAGCTTCATATTAGAGAGAGGGTGGAGAACACATTGATGGGGTGAAACATACATTAACCTCTAAAAGAGGGACAATATCAGTAAAAAGTTAAGAGCAATGGGCCATGGGGTCTTTCTTCCCTTCAACACCTGCCCTTTGTATTCAAGGGTCCCAGCCTCTGACCCCTCTCTGCTCTCATCACACACCCTAACCAATTTCCTTTTGGTGTGAGCTTAGTCATTAGAGATGGACCCACTTTGACTCCTGGCCTGGCTCGCTTAGCTTCAAGTGGGTTTAGGCAAATTCACAAAGAGAAGAAAGTGGAGGGAAAATAAAGTCAAAAGTAACACCTAACATGGGCTTTTAGTGAATGTTTTGAACCCAAGCAATCCCAATAAACAAAATGGAGACCAATCATTTATGAAACTACTAATGATTTTACCATCTGGGTGAGTTTGGTCTTCTTAAGTTAAATATTCTGAAGGGGTTTTAAGCGCATGGATTAGCAGTGGATAAGACAATTGAGTTGAGTAGTTGAGGCATCATTCATGGAATCCAATCCCTAAGGCATCTCTACTATGTCATTAGCATCATTGACTCTGTTGTCTCCCTAATAAAAGGGGTGAAAGAAAATGAGGGATAATAGCCTATAATTGTCCTTAAAACAAGACAAGATAGCACTCACACTCAATTGTTTTTCTTTTTGCCATAGACTTCCATTTAGTTATAGCACCAAAAAACACTTGAACTTGGGGTCATGGGGAATCCACCAACAAAGAAAACAACACTCAAACTCGAAAATGTGTTGAGATTTGCTTTTAGCCATTTCAATGGTGAAGGCTATACAGAGGATCTGCAACAGAAGTTTTTGGGGGTCATGGGATTCTGACTCAAGTCTCAACCAAATGCTGCCCTTAGGTTGGAAATGGGTTTGAGTGTTGAAGTGAATTGACCCAACACAATAATTTAAGCGGAGAGAGCAAGCAGTCTCTAGGAGTCTCTTTAACCATTTAAAAACTACTATGCAAAAGAAACATGATAAACGAAAAATGGACGAAGAACATACGGAAGAAAGTTGTTTTCTTCCTAAAAGTTCTCTCTTCAAGTTTTTCAATTTTCTCAATGAGACAAAGGTCAAAGTTCTTGTACCATAAGAATTTTGAATGATTCTCGTATTTATGGATTCATTCACGACTTAAAATAAAATACTTGACGGTGAAATAAATAAATTAGGATTCTTGGACATCTTTGAAAAAGAGAGAAAGAAATGGGTCGGGTGTCAATGGGGCGGTGACCCACAGTGATGCATAGCAATTTGCAAAGCATGATAGGACTCCACTCCCATTACCACTCATATCAACTGCAACTCTCCACCATTTTATTCTCTTGTCAAAAACACAATCAAGTTCTTCAAGATCATCATCCATCCCCAACCCCCCATGACAACTGCAATTTGCCAAAATTGATGATTCTAATTCGCGACGGGTACTAGGTGGCCAAGCACTGTGGCCGACCGGCCGTCATTCTTGCTTCCAACATGATGATTGGACTGTGCAACAACAGGATAGAAGCAGAACCCAACCATTCCCATTTTTCTTTTATCTTCTTTTCAAAACTAATCAAAAACTCCTAACACCCCGAAAGCTTCTCATTCCCCACCCTTGCCCATGCAACCATGTAACGAATCACCCCATTTAACTTATCATCATGCATAATAATTTTTATTTATAACTATTATTATTAGATTAAAATTATGTTCAAATGTTGGTAGATTTCTACTTTTCTTTCTCTTTCCCGTTACGAGAACAAATATCATAATTTTATATGATTAAAAGAATAATAAAGAGCGTATTCGATATAAGAAAATTATTTTTTTATTTTCTTTTTAGTATTTTTCGGAAACCAACATAGTTATAACATTTATTATTTTGCATAACACCAAGTTTTTAGCCAGGGACAAACTCCATTGATGCCATAAGGATTTTCACACCGACGGAAACAAAGGGGCTTAGAAAAGATAATTTGGATGGAATTTTCACTTTATGAGAGTGAAGGCTGCAACTTATATTTATTCAAAAGTAGTCAAACCCCTTCCCTATTTTTTGTCAAAAGAACTCAGTAGCTTTTCCTTTACTTGCTGGAAAATTAATCTTCATGGGAACGTTTCTTCCCCAATCAGGGTCAATTAGAAATCAAACCTCATGGGTCAGGCATGAAGAATAGAAAAACAAAAAATTTTCTTGGCAATCAAACACAGCTTATCTTTCCTTTTATTATTATTATTATTATTATTATTATTATTTATTTTTTTTCATTTGCTAGAAATGGAATCAATGGTGTGAACAACTTCCAATTTGAGTACTCCATTTCGTCAAATTAGTTATAGGTGTGTCTGGACCTGTTTGGAAAGTGGGAATCGGATCAATAATGGTTACACCTTTTCTGGAAATCGAAAAAGGGCAAAGTAAGCCACAAGTTGACGGTTAAACCAATATTGGTCAATGATTTCGTCCATAAACAATAAAACAAAAATAGTGCACAACAAATATATATATATAAAGGAAAATTTTGAATTTTCTCGGGAAAATTATATTCATGAATTGGTTTAGTACCATAAGGTCACATGGGTGATAGTAAGCAAGAGGATTGGAAATTTGAATTGCGTGAGACGCTTTGCCTCCTTCCCTGCTGGCTGTCTTCTGTGATGGTGTTTGGATTAAAACCTTGTTTGGCTGAAAAAGAAAAGAAAGTGATTGAAAACAACATGACGTACATGCTTGTGTGGACGATGGGAAAGTCGGTGGGGGGTGTTTTATAGTAGAATATTTTTCATTTTGGATGAATTTGTTTTGTCAAAAGAAAGACACCCCCCTCAACCCATTTGTCCTCTTCTTCCTCTGCTCTGTCTTTTTCTCTAGTTGTTGACTTTCTTTAATTTCTTTTTATTCTAATTAATTATGGCAATTTTTTGTGATATTTATTATGCATTTTCTCAAATATTAAAAAATAAATAGATTTGCAATTTTATTAAAATGTTATAAATACAAGAAATTTGATTTGGGTTAGCGGGGGGCCAAGAAGTTCACATGACTCCCAAATTCTAGCACAATTGTCAATACCTATGAATTAGGACTTGTAATTAGTAGGGAATATTCACTTTCCATTATGCCAATATGGACCCCAAGATCTTTGGAGAGATCGAATATACTTGTATGCTTTATCCATTTTGGTCATCTCCCTACTCTCATACCATACAATATATTTATTATTTTCTATGCTCTTTTATCTTTTTAGAGTCCAACATAATTTTTCAGAAAGTGTTTTTTTTTTTTAATTTTTAAATCATTCTATTTCCCACTTTTCAAAATTTACTCTAGGTCTTTTAAACATCACTTTTTTTCTAAATTTTTTTGAGTATCTTAAACTTTTTGCTTTTTTTTTTTTTTTTGAACCCTCTCATTTGAATATTGGTCTATTAAAGGTTTTTATTTATTTTTAAGTTTTTTTTTTGTCTTTTTTAATATTTCAAAACTATTAAAAATAGAATATAGAAAACATGCTCCAAAAAAACATAAATGAATTTGTAAAAATTATTTAAAATTTAGATTAGTAAAAGAAAAAAATTAACCCCCAAGCCAAAGTTGTTAATTTACAATAGTGTCAAATTGAAAAATTCAATTGTAGAGAAATTCAATAATTTTGAGCTTTTTAAACAGTGGGGAAATATTAAAATGGGGAAGAAAAGAAAGTATCTTAAGGAGAGTTGAGTTTTGTTCTAAACATTGTTTTCCTTTTCATTTACCAATAGAAAAAATGGAAGTTGAAACCCCATTTTAGAATTGAATTTTATGTTTTAAAAAAATTATTTTAAAATTTTTATTGAAATTGAAGATAATTTATATGTTTTTAAAATTTTAGTTAAAATATGAATAAATCATATTTAAAAGCATAGAATGATGATTTTTTGTTCTATGAATTAAATAAACATTGTTAAGGGCATCCAACTTATCTCCTTATATATTCACCCATTTTACTTTTTTTTCTTTTTTTATAATAAGATTTATATGTAAAATAACGAAAATGCATTCCTTTTCGACCTCTCAACATCCACCCATCTCAAACCCGAACCCCCTATCATTCCCCATTTTCTTATTTTTTATTTCTTTCATCACTTCCTTCTCCTCATTTTTTTTTAAATTGAAGTAGAAAAAGAAAATTATGAGGTGAGGCTGCCAAGGATGACCAGTGAACTGCCCCAACTGTTTTTTCTTTTCTTTTTTTTATTTATTTTGTTGTTTAAAACAAAATATGAGGTTTTTTTTTAAAAAAAAAAAAATTAAACTTAAAAGAAAAGGAGAGACAAGTTTAGCATGAAGTTCAAAAGTAAGTGATGCAATTATGGCTTGAAGTGAAAGCTTGAGAGTTGACCCCAAGTAACCGGAATATGAAGGTATTATTTGAGTCAAGAGTATTGATTGAACTCCATGTTGTTGGTTAGGTCCCAAATTTCAATCACCATAATGATGAAACCCAAGTGTTCCTTCTCCCCCTATCCCCAAATTTAAGCCTCAAACAATGACGATAGCCCCATTAATCAAGCTTGCCACAATCAGGGATATCCCCCTCATCATCTCTTCTCCCTTTTATTTTTCCTTACATTTCTTTTGCAATGTAATCTTGGATCATCATTAGCCACTTTAGCATCCATCCCTCAGGTCTGTTTTTAGTATCAAGTATTAAGCAACCATACATTTTGGTTACAAGTCAAGAAGGGTGGGCTTGAAGAGGGAAAGGGGTTGATTTGATGAATGTTGGCAAGAGTGGGGACAAAAGTTGATGGTGGAATAGAAAATGGTCTTACTCAACAACACTCCTCTCTAAAGCCTTATCTAAAGCATGGATAGTGGTTTAAAAAAGAACTGGATGAGTTATAGCCCTGACTTCTGAGCTCTGAGTAGGAATTCCACAATTCCAAGTGTGGACTTCTCCTTCACCCTACAAACTCCATACACATAATATACAGAGCCCATTCCCATGGAAAAAGAGTCCCTTCCCACCAAACACAACTATATGTAACTAATAAACAAACCAATGAAAAGAAGGTAGAGAGCATTGGATACCAAATTTGACCAATTTTTTCAGGGGTTTGTTATCACATTATATGGATAAACTCCACTAGGGTTATGGTATTTTTTTCTTTTTCCTTTTTTTTGTTTGGGTGACTAGAAAAAAGAGATCATTGTAGGATCTTCCATTTACTATAAAAATCATAAAAGTTGAGATTAATCTAAAACCAAAATGAAACAAACATGGAGTAGCCTGATCTGGTGGGAATTGGGAATCTGGGATAGCCTCCCCCAATGAAGTTGAAGGGACAGACAACTGAAAATCCCCACAAAATCCCTATTATCAGAGAGGGAGAAACATCACTTCACACCCACATTTCCACTTTTGGAAAGAGCTAGCACGAGCCCTTTAAAAACTCTGGGGGTGGATGGTGGCACTTTCATATCCTTCATGTTGTAACTTACTAAAAGTCTAAAACCCATTTCTGAATTAGAGGTCTTTCTGTTTTTCTTTCTTTCTTTCCTTTTTCTTTGTTCATATGACAAAAAAATTTAAATTAGGGGAAGCCCATTGGAGGAAAAAAAAAGGCCCATGTGTCAAGCTACAATTTGTGGTCTACAAGGGGTGATAGCCTCACCCTCAAATGGATGGTGATGCCCCCAATAATGAGAGGATAGTGGAACACGTATATTTCCATCACACGGATTTGGGGTGGGAACACGTGTCACACAAGGGAGGCATTCACATTTCTCTCCCAATTTTTGCCTATGCAGGCTAATAAGCCACTTGAAATTGAAGAGATTTTATTTATTTTAGAAAAAAAATGGGTGAAGGGTATGTTTTTGGATGTAAAATTGTATGCATTAGATGAGATTAGTGCCCTTTTGGGGTGTGAAAGTTATGGGGGGTGAGAGAGAGAGAAGGAAGGGGAGCATTGGGAAGAGAAAACAATAATGGGAGAGGTCGGGTGGTGGTAGAACTAAAAGGGTAACCGCTCTGCCCTTTGGATCTCACACTTTCAGGGACAAACCTGCGACATAAAGATACATTTTCAAAGAAGAAGACACCAAACCCTAATCTATTTATTCATTCAAACTTCTACCCTCTCAACATATTTATTGCAGGAGTGGTGCTCTCACTTCTTCCAATACACACCTCCTCTCTCTGTCTCTCTCTCTCTCATTCACTCATTTCCCCTTCACCCTTATATAAAACCATCAAACATTTTTTTGATAATCATAGCTGCTTTGACTAAGTTCCATATTTAAGATATCATTATGGATTCAATCAACAATAAATCCCAACCAACATATATAAAATTGTGCTAGTGGTGGAGCTCCAAAAGGGTTTTGTTTTAATAATCCTTCAATGCCATAATTTAAACCATTCCCAACTTGAAAAATACAATAAAAAAACCATTAGTTTAAAACCAAAGGTTTGAAGCAGTTCCAAGGAGCTTGGCAATTAGAATTAATTACTGGAAAAATATTAAAGAAAAAAAAAAGGGTGGTTAAAAATATGAAAGTAGATGAAAAAAGAAAGGTGGGTGGGCATTGAATAGGAGAGGAGTGGGATTGGGGACAGCTTGGTTTGGAGAAGAATGTGGGGAAATGGAAGGATGGTGTTTTTTTGTATGATAAAAATACATATGTTTCCTATGAATACAACAAGTATGTCGAGTAAAGGAGGGTGGTTGAGGGTACAATGAGATGGGTGATGGGGCACATCTTCTTCCTCATGTGAACCCACCTTCCATTCTATTATTATTATTCTTCTTCTTACTATTATTACACTATTTCAATCAACATCTTAACATATATGACATAACATGTGAACCCATGATAAAAATTAGTGAGACTTGTGTGGGGGTTCTAATAATTTTGAGGACTATGTTGGTAATTTATTGGAGTGGAGTATAAGATAATTATTTTTATCGTATAACATTTTAAAAATTATATACAATTATGTAACAACATGTATGCATTATAATTCTCTTCATTTAAAGAAAAAAGAAATGAGAAGGTGAGTGGATGTTGTACATTGAATCTTGTACGGAAAGGAGCCAAAATGTGTAAGTTCATGAAAGCCGAAGAGTGGCCACCACCATTGTATTAATTGCAATACATTGTATTCATGATTTTCCAAGAAATATGATCACATAAGAAATATTAAAATTATGTTTGATTCTTGAAAAGTATCAAACCAAAAAAAAAAGCAAAAGAAATGAATTTCTAAAATATGTCTAACAAGTATGAAGTAATAAATAAAAATAATTTATTGGTTTTAAATTTATTCTTTATTTTTCTTCACTTTTTTTTTTTTTTTTGTTCACATTTTCTCTCAATATTTTCAAGTAACAAAATATAGTCTAAGAGTATAATTTGATTTTTTGAGAGGAAAGTTTAGAAATAATAAGTTTTACAAATTATATATATATATTATGATGCAAAAATAAGGTACCCCTAGAAGGGGGTATCTAGTCATAATACGTCATCGAAAAGAGAATATGTTAGTCTTATACCACTCTTAAGTAGGTATCCTCACGACTCACTACTGCTCGGTTAAACCAAGCCTGTGTGGTCGTCAATAGCGTCTTCTTGACAAACTACATTACATTTTCAGCGTTTAGTCAAAAAGTTTGGAAACAGTTGTGATGACACATAATCTTCTTACTTCACACACATTACCGTCGTATAAAAGGAATATCCTTCCTTACATGAACGACACAAGAAAAAAGATTGTAAAAAAACATCTCCAATATATAATAATAATAATAGTAAGAATAATAATGCATGTAATTGATGTTTTCGAGATGCAAATTCAAACTTTCTTTATGAGGCAAGGCATGGGTCTCTTTCTTGTATGTTACTTAGACCAATTTATGTGAAAATATATCATCAATACTTTGATTTCTAAGTACTTAAAATTTTGATAAAACAATGACTTAAAATAATATAAGAAATATTAGCAAGATGACAAATTTTAATAAGATAAGAAAAACTCAATGAGAAGAGCAAATTTTGACCAAACATACCATTTGGTAGCTAGAAAAACTCAGTGGGAAGTGCAAATTTTGACCAAGCATATCATTCCATAGCAAGAGTCTAGGGTCTACATGTGACTCAACATGTGAAGCAAATTTTTTATTTTCATTTCCTTCTTATTATTTCCTTGGATGCAAGTGTTTTCTTTTCCTTAATAAGTAACAGACACAAAATAAATAATAATAATAAATAATTTTAAAAAAATCAATCACATGTAAATTGAAAAGTTAGGCTTGGGCTTTTTATTTCTTTTAGTTAAAAATTAATTTGTTATAATAAATGTAGTCAAAGAGAACAAAGGGTTATGATGAGATCACTTTAGAAGTTGAATAGATAGAATATTAAAGACAATAAGAGTAAAGAGAAACATATAGAAGGAAAAAGTGAGATATCAATTTAAGAAATGTTTTAGTGTAAGGTTAGAAATAATTGAGAAAATAGGTAATAATAGAAAAGTGTATGAAATATGATCCAAAGTGGAATTTGAGGTGCTAATGTACGCCTGTGCTACCTTTATATATAGAGAGGCATGAGGCAGCCTCATATGTCAAGGTGTGGGGCACTGGAGCACTGGATATTTGCATAGTCTGCAGAGCAGAGAGAGAGAGAGAGAGAGAGATGGAGAGAGACAAGGAAATGAAGCAATCAAAATTCAAGAGGATTTGTGTCTTCTGTGGGAGTAGCCAAGGAAAGAAGAGCAGTTATAAGGATGCTGCTATCGAGCTTGGAAGAGAATTGGTAATTATATAATGGCTATATATATCTTCTTAATGGATTCATCTTTCTGCTTTTCTTCTTCTTCTTCTTCATATTTTCATCTCCTTTTCCTGGAAAAAAAGGCAGTTTTCTTTGAAGGGATTTCTGCAAATCCAATCAAGAGCTGTTCAAAGTTTCATGTTCATGAGTTGTATCACCTCTGTCTGTTGTCTGTCTATTGTTGGTGTCTGTGGGCTACATTTAAACTACATGCTCATTTCATCCTACATGTACTCTCTGTACATTTTTAATTACATGTCCATTTCTTCTACATATAATTTAATTGTACTTATTGCATGTATTCTTGGGTGGGTGCAATGAATATTGAAAAACCCTTACCTTCTTTTTTGTACTTTGAGGAGTATACTTCATATATCTCTGTAGAAATGGGTTTGTTCATAAAAGGGAAATTTTGGAGGTTTTAACTTTTAGCTCATTTCATTAAAATTGAATGGTTGTTGAAGGTTTCAAGGAATATTGATCTGGTATATGGAGGAGGGAGTATTGGCTTGATGGGTTTAATTTCTCAAGCTGTATATGATGGTGGCCGCCATGTCATTGGGTAAGCTTCTTCTTCTCCTTCTTCTTCTTTTTGGTGGAATTTTATAAACTAATGGATGAATTAACAAATTTAGTGAATTTGGGTTGTTGTTGTTATAGTTGGGTTGGGTTCTTCAATCGCAACTGATTTTTGTCATGTTATTGTCTGTAGAGTCATTCCCAAGACCCTGATGCCTAGAGAGGTATGTAACTGCTGCAAACTGTGTTGTTTCAAGGCTTTTTGAGCTGGGTTTTTTTTTTTTTTCTTAATGAAAATGAAAATGACCACAGAGAAAGAGCATTATCTACTTCTTTTGCACTTTCTCATTTGATGGGGGGTTTTTGGTCTTGTGGTAGCTGTTTTTACTTGAATTTCTACCTCACCTTTGTTATCTTGGATATGGATTTCACACTTTGTCTTTTTGGGTCTTATGCAAAAGCGACTAAGTGGGAATTTTCATTGGCTCAGGGATTTTGGATTTTCTATTTTCTATATTCTTTTCACATTTTAAGCTTGGTGCACTCATCCATCACCCCAATTGCCCACCTCCCTCTTCACCATTTCCTTTCTCTTCTTTTATTTTATTTTATTTTTGATACCCACTACCCAGATTGAAGATTCTCTGCATAGCCCCTCCATTTTCTCACCAAGCTCACATTTTCCTCCATTTTCCTTCTCTTTCTTTCCTACATTTGCTTTATATTCTCAAACGGTAAAATGATTTTGGATTGAGCCCCAACCCCTGCAACACTCATCATCACAACACCCTAGCCAGCATTATTTTCTCGAGACAAAAATTAGGCAGCCTTGGGGACCTATCCCTCAAAATTGCCGTCCCTTTCCAGATTTCGTGTTGACTTGGTAATGCAATGCTCTAATGCAGATAACTGGTGAGACAGTTGGGGAAGTGAAGGCAGTTGCAGACATGCACCAAAGGAAGGCAGAGATGGCTAGACACTCAGATGCCTTTATTGCCTTACCTGGTTTGTATATAATCCTTTCAATATTCTTTGCCTATTACACTCCTCCAGTCACACACCTTTTCTTCTATCTTTTCATGGAAATTTATCATACATAGGTCCATCTTTTGATTTTCCTTTTGTTTTCATGAAAGTCTTTTCCTGATGGTAAAACAGATATGCACGAAATACCCTTTTTTCCCCCTGTCTAAGCAAATAATTCAAGGAATTTTCCAGACTTTGGAAAAAAATATATATATCGACAAGATAAGTGGAGACAGAAAAATTATTCGCTGGGAAATATCATCAGCAACAGTTTTCCATGGGGACAAACAGAACAATTAGTCCACTGCCCCTATCTTTGGTCCCCTCTCTCCTTTATTACATGTGTCATATTTATTTGCCTTCTGATTAGATTTAAGACTTAATTCAAATACCCTTAAGATAACAGAAACTTCGAACAAATCAAAAAACACAATGCATTTAATGAGAAATGCGAGAGGTAAGTAACTGAAATGTATGGCATATGGGCAGTGGAAGTAACTATTTGGGGTTTTATCTGACAAGGCCCCAAAAACCCATGATTAGAGAGAGAGAGAGAGACAGCAATTTCAAACACCAGTTGATGAATTGCTCCATCAACGTCTGACACTGAAAGCTGGGGACTCTGAACAATCAAACTTGTGTGGCTGATGTGCATTTCTTCCTCTGCACCACGCCCCCATTGCCTTTGATGTTATAGTACTGCGCCAACCCTTGACCAAATTAAGATAATAAAAAGGACTTGTGAACTCCTTGTGGCTAAATCCTCTTGTGGTCCATCAACCCCATCACTCCATTTGCCGACTGCAGATAATGGCTGAGTTTGGTCATTTAGTTATGGTCATTTAGACTTGTAAATTGAAGTAATTTATGTGATTCGATGTGTGTGAAGGTGGGTATGGAACTCTAGAAGAGCTTCTTGAAGTAATAACCTGGGCTCAGCTTGGCATCCATGACAAACCGGTAAGGCTCATTTGACAAGAATAATCAGCTGATAAACATGGTGTATAATAATGAAGCTTTGATCATCTAATTTGTTGGGTTTTGCAGGTGGGATTGTTGAATGTGGATGGCTACTACAACTCCCTCCTTTCATTCATAGACAAAGCAGTAGAGGAAGATTTCATTAGCCCAAGTGCCCGCCATATCATTGTATCAGCCCCCACTGCCAGGGAGTTGATGAAGAAATTGGAGGTAAATGCCTGGTTTTATTTGCCCATGTGTTTGTTATGTTTGTGGCCTAATGGATGAATGACGTACATATGTTTGTGTGGATGATTTTCAGGAGTATTTTCCTCGCCATGAGGGAGTTGCTTCAAAACTGAGCTGGGAAACTGAACAGTTAGGCTATACTCCAAAATGTGAACTCTCTAGGTAAGCAGATTTAGGAGTTGTCAAAGATTCAAAGAGAGGAAAAGGACTAGTTTTAGAAGATGAAACTCCTTCCCTTTTTTGTAAACAACAGTTGGACTCAATTTATATTATCTCTATATTTGGAAATTCATCATCCTAATCCTCTGTTTGGATGCTGACAAGTCAAAAGAAAACAACATTAATCTACTCAATTACTTCTTAATCTACAAGTTTTCCTTTGTTCCATGTAAAGCCCATCTGATATCTTCTCATTAGTGGTGTATTAATGTTCTTGATCCATTCCAGGTATGCATTAATGCTAAACAATCTGTGGCCCATTAGCTTAAGCCCAAACTCATTCTGCACTGGGTTCATGTTGGGCCCAACCAGGATTTTTCTTTCCTCAAGTTAGGCTGTAACATGGACAGGGTTAGCCCAATCCTCTGCAAATCCAGTCTCAACTTGACCTCCTGAAATCTGACTTACAGGGATTTATTGTCATTTTACATGTATTTTATGTTAATATGACTATATTTTTAAATATCAGCTATTAATTATTTTTTGTTAAATACAATAAATAAATATGAAGTTGTGATGAATTTTATATAACATTCAATATTTTTAATGATTATAAATCTATACCTTCATAATTTTTATTTTTATTTTATATTTTTAACATATTTTAACTTGTATTTATAAATGCATTACTTTGTAATGTTCCTTTTTTTAATTATATTTAGTTAATTCAATAATCATAATTAAGACGGAGTATAAATATTTTTGTAAGAGTAAGGAAAACAAAAGAGCAATTGGAAGAAAGAAATTAGAAGAAACTAAATTCTTAAGGTATTACGACTCTAGTAATCATAACTCTATTTATCCGAGAACCAATTAATGGCTGTCAAAAATCCTCCTTGATGATCATTACTAAAATGACATTTTCTTTTTCTTAGAATATGATTGATGATGGTGGTAGTATCTATCTACTACAAACTTGGATCCCAACTACTTCTTCCTCGAATGATATCAAAGATGGAGCTAAGTTGACAAGAACATCTATCATCTAGTTTTCCTTTCATGGAATATGAACTAATGAAAATTGTTCAAATTCCTATAATAGCATGTTAAAAGTAAAGAAACAAATCATCATCTTTAACCTTGTATAGAGTTGAGAGTTGGTTTATGAAAATACAAATAAAAGTATGTCTTAATGGTGAGACAAGTACAACACCTGCTCCAATTTCATCAATGCATGAGACCTACTAAAGAGTAAAGAAGACTACTTCATTAGGAAATTCATTCAAAAGCTCTCAAACTTGTAGAAATTAGATGGTCTAACAAGAAATTTATAAGTGCTTACCCTTTAACTGCTTTTTATGAGATGTAGAGTGTTTCATATACATTAAGCATTAATCCCAATCTTGCTAAATGCATTGAAAGGATAGGTTTTGACATCACATATCTAATAGGGTCAACTCAAGTAATCAAATGTAACATAGGCATTTGCACATAATGTCTCAATTATTTCACAAGAAAATCAAAGCAAGGTAACTTTTCCCTATAGCTAAGTGAATCGTTCAATTCTATCCCAATCAACATTCAATTCAAGTCGTATAAGGATCTTTCTTTATTCACCCCATTTTCTTAGGCAAGCATTACTCTAAGTGAATGTTGTTGGACAACAATATAGAGTATCAATGGCTTTCTAGTCGTAAAAGCACCTAAGAAAAGTATATTAGTCAAATACTACTTTATACCTTCAAAAGTATTGTCAAAGCTTCATCTCATATGAAAAGAACATTTTTTTTCATAAGCTAATTAAATAATTGACATTATCTTACAAGAAAACTTATAGGCTTTTGAACCTCTGTAGATTCTTTCACTCATGCATGTTTTGAACGATTGTGATTTTATATTGATCAACATCAATGCCTCAGTGTTGAACAATGAAGCCAAGGAATTTTCCAAAAATGAAAACAAAAGTACATTTTGAGTTGGTATTATAATAACTTGTTAAACATCAGTCGAAGGTCATACAAATTATTGACTGGAACCAAAATATGTACTCCAATGGCATATATATGATATGCTTTATGCAGTATAAAAAAATTTAAATCGTCCAAATGTAAATCAAATTTATGTTAAGATCCTAATTATGAATCTAACTTTTATTTTGAGCATAATTTTGAGTTTAAAAGAAAAAAATGATGCAAGTTACAAAAGTTATTTTCAATCAAAGTAAAATAAAGGGTCAATTATGCTTAAAGAGATATTTAACTCCTATGAGACATGAGAAGTATCCACAAAAGGGCAAAACAAGGAATTTTGTACATTAAAAATAAGAACTTAATGGTACAAAAAAAAAAAAAATTAGGGCAAGCAACCATGAGGAAGGACATTTGAAGCAAATGCAATCAAGCTTAAAATGGAATTTGGAACTTAAACCTAGTAGCAACATATGCGCTATATTTGACATGATTTTTGAAGAATTTTTCGTGTTTTTTTTTTTTTTTTTTTTTTTTTTTTTGTGCAAGCTACATATGATTTTGAAGCTAAAAAATTCAAGAGTCTAATACTTCAAATAATGCATAAATCAATGTTGAAATAAAGAAATTATGGTCATTAAAAAACAATTGGGCAAAGTCAAAGGATTATTTCAAATGTGAAATGGTGACTTCGAAAATTCAACTTATAATTTCAAAATCTATCTTGAAATGACCTCAAATATTAAAATGAACCTAATTTTGAAATCACATACAATCACTTTGAGATTTTGCCTTCTCTTCCTCGAGAATTGTGCTTTAGGCACTCCATCCGCCCTAAATGGGCCCCACACCACTAGAAATCATGATTTTATTATTTTTTTTAGTCAATTTTAAGTAATTATTTAGGAAATAAGTGTCTAATGGGAACATGTCACATGTTGAGTTTTTGTGGGAACTATTAAAACTCAATTGTTAGGTTTTTTTAAGAGTTCTTGATTTTTGGAGAATGAGAGATTTTCTTCATGATTCTTGAGGAAAATAGAAGACACCAAAGATTTGTCATGTTTCTCTTTTTATTATTGAATAAATTATTATTTTTAATTTCTTTGAAATCAAGAATGGTTCTTTCTTGTTCTTTTATGGTCTATGTATGTGATAACACACTCATAAGAAACTAAAAAACCATGGGTGTGAAATATGAAAACTTAGAATTAGATCCAAAGGAAAACAATAGGTGAAATTAAGCTAATAATAGACACCAATGTTAAGATCAAAATAGACTCGAAAGTTAGTTTGACTTGGAAGATGGTATAATTGCAAATTCCTTGATACTATGGATTCTTGATAATTCTTGATCAAAAGTTTTGTTATTGTTTTTTACCTTAAGACAAATCTATACAGAGTGGTAAAAGTATAAAAATCTTGTACCTAAATTCAAATTTTATATTCATTCATCTATTAGGTAATTCAAAATAAAATAAAATATTAAAAGTTAGGATATGAATCAACTTTGAGACATAGAACTCAGGTTGATCTCGTTAGATCATGAATTTTAATTACCTAGGACTAATTGAATTATATACCCTTATTTCATTTAAGGGTCTATATCTGAAATTGGATTGTGAAACTCTAAACATGATGAATTGAAATAAAAATCAATGATAATTCTACATATTTTAGGAAATCTTTGTTCATATTTTCTTCTTATTTATATATTGAAATTAGTTTTTTTTTAACCTATAACAAATAATTAATCTTTATAATCTAAAAACAATTCAACACATTAAAGTTGTTTTCAAACAACAACAATCTAGAATACTATAAAATTGTAGTAAATCCATTTCTAATTAATATATATGAGTGATATAATTTATAGCATTTTATAATAATAGGTAGAATTTGAAAATACATTTAATACTAAAATGATAATTTATCTACTTTATATATATATATATATATATATATATATATATATATATATATATATATATATATAATTATTTTCTATTTAAAAATATTTGTAATTTTGTTTACAAATTATATATTCTTGTATTTAATTCATGATTTTTGTGCTTTCAATAATTAATTAAATGGAATTTGAAAATAAACCATTAAAATTAATAAATTCATTAAAATTTTATTTTAATAGTATATACTATATATATAATTTAGGTCTAAATATAACATATACAATATGTAGGTCATCATATGCAATAAGGGCATGATTGTCCAAGTAGTTCAAAGGTTGTCTTTTACAACCTAAAGACATTGGTTCATGTCCAACTTGAAAAATCAAGAAATATGGATCCTTCAATATATCTTCCTAGATTTTGCTTATATGACCCCATAAGATCTTAAAGTTTTCGATTTAAAGCTCTTGAAGAGGAAATAAAAAAGCGTATTTTCTTTCTCTATCATTCTTACTTCTTTCATTATGTTCCTCTCATTTGTCTTTAATGAAATAATTTTCAAAATTTCCATCGTAAGTTATTTCTTCTGGTAAGTTTACTATTTTAAGATATATTAAGATGTTTTTATGCTCGACTATCTTCCCATGTTCAAATATTTTTCATTTTCTAGTTTTAATTTTTTTTGTTGTCATATTTTCTTCAAACCATGCAATAACCTATTTAATCTAGGTTTAAATTATGTTTCGATTAACCTTCAATTTGACCAACCCATAACCCATCTATCATAAGCTGTGATACATTATGATTATTAAACCTAGTTCAACATTTTAATTTGTTGAAGGACAAACAATAAGTCCTTATTTAAATTGTAAACAATTTTTATGTATACAATAGTGTGGAAGTGCCACCAGATCTTTCTGAGGAAGCAAATCTCCACTGATCTCATGATTTTCCTCACTAGCCCACAATAGTGGCCACTATGGTTATTTTTTTATTATGGGTCATTGGACAAATGTTTTCCTTGTAAAGTCAAGTCAGCCATTGTCAGCACACCTCCAATCCAAATTCCATCCGCGTGAAATCATTTATTTCTAAATTTAACCATATGTTTGGAGACCCATTGACCTAGGAGGCCAAAAAAAGTTCAAATTTTGCAATTTTGATTTTTATTATATCTGTTATTTCTCAATGAGAAGTTACCATAACCACCAGCCCCAAAAGTGAAACAAGGTCAGCATTTAGTTGGCACGGCTGCTACCCCCACTAGAAGACCAGATATGGTTGTTTAGGTCTTAGTTCGATCAAATTTAGGCAAAGTGACCTTCACATGGTATTGTATTGAAAAAGTCTATTTAAGTGTACAAAGCCTTTGAATTCTCGCCCTACTCGAGCTTTCTCAAAAAATATTTTTATTATTTTCTATTTTTAATAGCAAATACTAATAATAATTTTTATATAAAATACAATAAGAAAAGGTTAAGGATCTATTTGATAATTGTTTTCGAGAATAGTTTTAAATTTTTTTAGAACAAAAAATTAAGAAAACATGTTTGATAACCAAAAACTGTTTTTTGTTTTTTGTTCTTAAAAACTAAAAATAAGATATTTTCAAAAAACCTTTTTTTAGTTGTTTTCAAATATTATCTAAAAACTATTTTAAAAAATAATTATACAAATATATAAAATGATTAAAAATATAACACTAGACATAAAAATTATTTTTAAAACATATTTAAAAATATTAAAAGCGAGTTAAAAATATTTTAGCTTTCTAAACAAACTTTTATTAGACAATAACTTTTAAAAGTTATTCTCAAAAATTATTTTTCAAAAACAGTTATCAAACAAACCTCAAGGTGATATTTATCAAAGTCTAAATTTAGATAGTTGAATATATATAAGTAGTTAAATAATTATACAAACAAATAAGATTAAGGTATAAAAATATAAATAAATGGGATTAAGATACAAATAATGAGACTTGAAAATATATATGTTTTCGATACCTATTGAGAAAATTATAGTAAATAAGTAATAACATTTTTACACTTATCCTAAATAATAATAATATTTAAAAACCACTAAAAAAGTTAAAATATTAAAAAAAAAAATATTATCTTAAATTTTAAAATTAATTTTTAAAAATAGAAAGTAATCCATATTTTTTTTAAAGATAAGAGTCACCATATTTTATGCAAAAATGATTATTATTTTCTATTTTTAATAATAAAAAGTATATTCAAACGAGTATTTAATATTATTTGAAAATAATAAACTACAAGGAAAGTTGGAGGTCTACCACACTAATGTGAAAGTGCCATATCCTTGGGGATACTTAGGATTTGTATTAGGCACAGCAGACACAAAATCTCATCATTTTCCCCAAGACTAATAATCCGCATTAGAGGCCACTATGCTCTTCTTTATAACTATTTGTCAAGTAACCAATGTCTAATTTCCCCGTAAATCACTTGAAATTGAAATCCCACCTCATGTGAGTTCACAGAAGTAACCATATATCCTAGGAAATTGCTATTTAGTCCTCAGTTTCATGATTTGAAATCAAGTGTCCTTTGTCCCACACTGGTATTGGACTCGACAAGTCATTTTCGGGGTATAAACCCTTTGAATTTCTCTCTACTGGTGGGATTTGTCACAATACCCATTAGGTATGACTCCACTCTCCCGTAAAAAACGAAAAAGAAGATTGAATTGAAGACCATGGTAGTAAAGAATTGACTTCTTTTGTAGAGCACAAAAGGAAGATGTGAGGCACGTGGAGACTTACTTATTTGTCTCTGTTCCCATTAGATATATTCCGTAAGGTTGGGCCTTTTTGGCCAAATTGCAGGCTTACGTGGCAACCACTATATACTATTGTGGCTAGGTCAAGATGTCGCGTTGGCTGCCCAACTATGCCACCTGGGTGGAACCAAGTTGCTGCAAAAGTGGTGTCCAATGTTGAAATGTGACGCCACCAAACCATTCGAAAGTGAACCAAACTTGACTTTGTATGCATTTTGGGTTGATAAAATTGGGAGAATGTTTAGGGTTGGTAATTGAGTATCTAACATTTATTTTTATTTTTTATCCTTTTGGAGATGGTATGGTCTCCTGATCAAGGGTACCATCAGTTCCCTAATGATGTTTTGAGACCATGGGCACGTGGGCCCTCACGTGCATGTGCATGATATGTAAAACTTACTCATTTCAGACCACATTCATCATCCCTTGTTTATGAATTCTTTTGATATATATATATAGATTTTGAATTTTCCTTCTATCAAATGAGACGAATTTTTCGGATATCTATCTTAATCTATCTTTAATAAGACATTTTGAAAGAAGTATAAATGAGTTAGAGTAGGTTCAATTTTTTTATTTTTTTTAATAATTTGATTGGGTTTAGAGTAGATTTGGAAATCATCTTGATGCACATGTCATACACTAATTATATATATAATTAAATTAAATAATAATTTAATTTATATTTTCATTTCCTTTTTTTTATTATGGATCAAATAATATAAAACTAAAATAATAAAATTTATAGTATTTATTTATTTATGAATTACATTTATTTTAATACAATTAAAAACTTGAAAAAAATAAAATTAAAAACGGATTTAGTACAAGGGTGATCCATCCCAAATACGTACGTTGACATCCTACCCTAGAGGGTAGGTTTGATCGCATGATGAAAATAACACATCTTGAATTGAAAACTTTTTGCCTATTTACAATCAAATACAATAAATTAAAAATTAAAAATTCAAATATTTTCAAATCTTCACTCTTGATTTGGAAGTAAATTCGAAAATACATATGACAAAAATTTATTACATTCAAACCTAATTCCTATTTTTGTTATTTTGTAATATTTTATTCTATTTTTTTTCTCAAAATATATATTATAGAGTCTGTTTGATAACCGTTTTTAAAAATAATTCTAAAAAATAGTTTTTAAAAACAGTTTTTTTAAATTGTTTTCTGATTTTTGTAAAACAAAATTTTATTTAGAAACCTAAAATATTTTTAATATTTTAGTAGTTTATTTTTAATCATTCTACATGTTTATATAATTATTTCTTAAAATAACCTTTTAGAAAATAAGTAAAAATAATAAAAATCAATTGAAAAATGTTCTATGAAAATATATTATTTTTTATTTTTAAAATCAAATAACAAAAAATAATTTTTTATTATCAAATATGTTTTCTATGTTTTCTGTTATGAAAAATAGAAAATTATTTTAAAAAATAATTTTTAAACAAATCTTATTTCTTTAGACCTCGTTGTTAATAATGGCCCTGAAAAATATAAATAATATCCTTCCACTTCAACAAAGAACCATACTTTACTTATTTATCAAAAACAATTAAAAAATTTGAAGTGCAACAATTTGAACATATGATTATTTATTTCGAGAATGTGATTTTCACTTAAAATACTAACTTTACACTTTGAAAAATGATGCAAATCTTTAACACATGGACTTGAAGATCATATAAATAAATCCTTTATTGTTTTGAAATCCTAACAAATCTTTTATGGTACCTCAAAATTGCTTATAATTCTCAAAAAGTAATTCACTTTTTGAGACCCTAAACCCAAAATATTGAACCACATCTCAGAGGTATTGCTCCATGTAGCATATTGCTTTGAAAAGCTTGAGAGTTGACCGTTGACTTTGAGAGAATCTTTGAAACACTTACGTAAGAGTAGGTTAAGATCATAATTTATTAAGGTAGAGAAGTTTTATTTATTTGGCAATTAAGGAAGAAAACCCATCTAGAAATTTCTATTCAATAATGCTATGTATTTTATTGTCACGTTTTCACAAAATATTATACTTTTGCAGGGACTAATTATAAAGTAATTATTAATAAATATTAATTTATTTGTACATAGAAAAAGAAAGTATGTACACGTCAAAAGATTAGAAGAAAACAAAAATTGTAACTTTTCCCTCATGAGTCTCAAAGTTTAGTGCCCTTACATGCATGTGCCACAAAGTCCTTTGTGGTCGTCGAGACAAGAAAATAACCATATTTGAACACTTGAAATGATTATAAATTAAAATTAAAAGAATCATAATTTTTCCCGTAAATATATATCACATCCTCGTAATCATATAATTGTGTTTTATTGAATTTTTCGTAAACCATATGATACAAAAAATTGATACTTTATTATAAATAATATCAAAATTGGTATGAGTATTTTTTATGAAAAGTATTTATGATATCTCATATGAGTTATTTTATATTATTTAATTAAATATAAAAAAAATTATATTTATTTGAACTTGTAGGAGAATATAGAAATATTTTATGGGAGAAATAAATATATGGGATGGTCGTGTTTTCCCTCATGCTTTATTTTTTCAAATTCACTCTTTGTGTTCTAGAGCTTTCTTCTAGTGATCGATACTATAAAATATACAATTTGTTTTAAATAATGGAGGAAAAAGATATTAAAAAAATAGTTCATTATGAAATTTCTTAAGAAATTGTTAAAAAAATATTTAAAACATATAGAATTGTTTAACAACAGTATTCAAGAATGATTTTCTATTATTTAGAACAAAAAATTAAGAAAATATATTTGATAATTAAAAATTAATTCTATTTTTTATTCTTCCCAACATAAAACAAGATATTATTTGATAATATTTTTTAATTATTTTCAATTGTTTTAATTTTTTTATGATTGATTTAAAAAATAATTACATAGAATGACTAAAAATATAATATTAAGTATAAAAATTATTTTAAAATATATTTAAAAATATTAAAAATAGGTTAAAAATATTTTACATTTTCAAATACACTTTTATTTTATAAAACATAAGAGAAAACTGTAATAAAAAATTGTCTTTTAAAATTGGTTTTTTAAATTAATTTTTAGACAAATATGTTCTTATAAACTGTTTTTTTATAGAAAGTAATTTTAAAAACTATTCTTAAAAATTGTTTTTTTTAAGTATTTTTTAAAACAGTCGTCAAAAATCGATAAGTTTGCTCTTCATTTATCACCTTTCAATCTTTTTTTTTTTTTTCTCATGAAAATGTGCTAATTTTTTTTTTGTTTTTCAAAGCAGTTAGGCCCCTTCCCAAAAACTTAAATTAATTTTCTTCAAAACCGAATAAATTTGTTAGGTTTTTTTTTTTTTTTGGTAAAAAAACTATAATGCACCACCTAATTCTAAGTCCCTAACAAACCCAATATCTGTACCTTCAGGGCCCTCTGCATCTGTAATGGCAACTCGCCTGTAAAAAATGGCTTGACCAAACAAGAGAAAACAAAGAAAAAGTTGACATCCTTTCAATAATTCTAATTGAATTCTCCATTAGCCAAGCAAGTCGTATACGGGCTTCCTCGAATTCAACTTGTCCGAGTTTGGCAAAAAGCCATTAACACCCATTTCTGCTGCTCTCAATTTACGTGTGTACATGCAAAGTCAACCCTGCCACAGCATATTCTTTTGGCTACTTATATGTCACCATTACTCAATCCTCTGCATTGTACTTCCCTTTCATTCTCTGCAATTCTGCCTGCTTCTTTGCATACCGTTGGGAATGGTAGTGTGAGATTGAGGGTTCTCTTTAGCTTGGCTTGCTGAGGAAGAAAAGGCTCTCTTTGGTGTCCCTGGCTTAGTTCCTTTGTTATCAAGCTTGTGAGTATGAGTCATGGCTTGTCTGTGGTCTTTTCATTTTTGTTATTTTTGGCTGTGGGTAGAACGCAGATTTTCTTGTTCTTGGGATTTGGGTTTGAAAAAAATTTCTTCTAAGTAGTTTTACATTTTTTTTGGGGATCTGGGTTTAATCTGCCATTGATTTGTTTGGTAGCAGAGAAAATATGAGAATAGAATGGAATTTGTTTGAGCATTAAATGTATAGATTCCGCTCTATTTTCTTCTGGAAGTGGAGTGAATTTTACGCTCCTATTCACAAACTTCCATTTTTTTTTGTCTTTTGAGAGTGAATATTACGCCCTGATTCACATACTTCCATTTTTTATTCTTTGGAGAGTGAATATTACGCCCGTATACACGATCATATGAACTGGGTTTTTTCAATTTGGAATTTTCAATAATTCAAGAAATGGGTTTCTTCAATTTTGAAGCTTGAGAATGAAGAGAAATGGATTTTTTTTTTTTTTTTTGGTTATAGTATAGGAGTACCAAAAACGCAGGGGAAGCCCACTTTAACGGCTACAAAACCGGCTTTGAAATGGTGTCTTGAAGATGAAAATGTATGTGAACTGTGAAGTAGTGAAGGTGACGCGTTTGGCATTTTAAAATTTTAATATGAACGTTTACCCCATGTGACCTTTGATGCATTTCCCATGGAGTGCTTCTCCCACGCTTCACTCTCTCTCTCACTTTTCCATATAAAAAGCCTTTATGGCACAAGATCCTTAGCTCCTCATTCCTCAACGATTCCACCTCTTTCTTCTTCCTCTTTCTTCTTCCATCCTCTTAAGCCTTTTCTCTTAGTATCGGTTAAAGTGATATTACACTTGGAAAGTCTATAGGTCTGTTAATCTCCGCAGGGTTAATTCTTTTTTAGCTGATAGTTCTGTATGTTTGATGATTTACAATTTCTGTAAGACTCAATTATGTTTGCTTTGCAATTTTCTGTAGGTTCGATCGAATTGGTGAAATGGGGTTGGTCCGGAAATCCCATATGAGAAACGGGGATTACTTGGAAGGGGTGCTGAATGAATATGTTGGTGGAAAGGCCAAGTTCAAAGCTCATAAAAGTCCCTCTGCTCGCCTTGTTACTGCCCTCACTTGTCTACAATTCGCCTTCGCAGTTTATGCAACCTTCTTGTTGTACTACATGAGTCCGGCGATAGACTTACGGTCGAAACCGGACTTAACATGGGCTACACGATTCGCCCAGCACTGGAAAAAGCTCATGATCCAACCCCATGTTGTCAGTCACTACCAGGAAGCTTCTTCTCTTGTTGGGGCTGAGACAACACCAATCAATCCATCAGAAGTTTGTGAGCATGAGAAGATAGATTTCATGCAGAAGAAATCTAATGATGCACAGATGATCAAGTTGAAGACAGAGCTTTACAGGGAGGTGTTGGAGTTTCAAAGCAAGTCCTTCGGGACAGAAACTCTTTCGGAGCTTATGGCAATGAAATCTAAATGGGATTTAAAGGGTCCAACCAAGCCTAAGGTGACAGTGATCTTGAACCATTTCAAGAGGAAAACACTCTGCTCCCAGCTTGACTCATTGCTTCACCAGACCCTTCCCTTCCACCATGTGTGGGTGCTTTCATTTGGGAGCCCAAATGAGCTCTCACTGAAGAGAATTGTGGATAGCTACAATGATTCAAGAATCAGCTTCATCAGTTCAAGCTATGATTTTAAGTACTATGGAAGGTTTCAAATGGCCTTACAGACAGAAGCTGATCTCGTCTACATCCTCGACGATGATATGATTCCAGGGAAAAAGATGTTACAGATTTTATCTCATGTAGCAGGAACTGACAAGTACAAGAACTCGGTTTTGGGCAGCATAGGGAGGATTTTGCCTTTCAGACAGAAGGATTACACCTTCCCAAGCTATAGAAAGTTCCGATCAAAGGAGGCAGGCCTTTATTTGCCTGACCCTGCTTATGATATCACAGTCAATAAGATCGTGCAGGTGGACTTTCTTTCCAGCTCATGGTTCCTATCTGCAGAGCTCATCAAGACCCTTTTCACTGAGACTCCCTTCACCTTCATGACCGGAGAAGATCTGCACCTCAGGTATGTGTATAGTATCTTATTTGCATTTCAATTAAAGAGTAGTTTAACAAATGAGCAAATCCATATCAATTTGATAAAACAAATTTTTCATTGAATCAACTTGACCATAGTTTGGAGTTGTTTTGGCGTTTCTAGGCAGTGATCACCACAATTGGATTTAACAAAACTAGAGGTTTAAATATTTCTATTCATTGAACTTTGATAAGTTTTGAAGGAAGCCCCTTTATTTACCTCAATAATGCAGTTTGACCAGAACAAAAAATGCAGGTTGGTCACCTGTTCATTAGTATATATACACTCAGTGATTAGTTTATAAATTAGTACCGGTAGAACCCCAATATTGTTTGTATAAACTAATATTCAATTTCTTGGTTGAGAATTGTAATTATCTTGGGATTTTTGTCGTATTGATAATCCAATCAGTTAGTTGTAGGTTCAATCTAGTGGAAGAATAAGTAGCCAACTAAGTGTAGATTGAATTGAAAATGACTCAGAAGGCATTTGAAGTAAATTATTGAGTACCTCAATCAATTGATTTTCAGGCTGAACTTTCTATAGAATTATTTTCCTTGCCTAACCTTGTTTCATTGATAATGTGGTCAACTTTTCTGCTTAAAAACTTTTATTTAGTAGATAATTAAAAAAGATTAGTATATTGTTTTCCTGTTTAAGATGGGCACCCCTGTTTCCACTACTGATTTTCCTGCAACCAGCCATTTGTCTAAAAGGTGCTGAAAGTCTTTGGTGGTCCCTCTACCACTATTTCTGGTATTGTTTGAATGGCATTTTGGCCTGTAGGAAGTCTTGGGTCAAGACCATTAGATAGTGTGCCTTTTAGAAATATAGTGACATCCACATTTGGTTTTTTCCCCAACCATTCAATGGAACCCTCATGTAGAAGCCACTGGTGTAACAGTAAAAAGTTACAAACAAAAATTTTCTGATATTTGGATAGTGACAGGCAGAATACTGATGAGTACTTCCTTTATGACTCTACCTTCTGATTCTGCTTCTAATGATTGGAACTTCTAATTGTGCAGCTATCAGCTTCAGAAGTACAGAGATGCTGGCTCATTCGTTCTTCCTGTTGATCCAAATGACAAGGAAACTTGGGGTGACAGTGAACACAGGCTTGCTTATGTGTCTGAAACTACTGTTATTTTCAAGGACATTGTTCAAGTCCGGGATGATCAATGGTGGAAGGCGCTTTCTACTGGTTATGTGACTCAGTGGGCTGCAATGAATCCTCAGAAAATTGACGCACTCTTCTATGCCCACTCTCTAAATGAAGTTAAGGCGCTTGCACCCCTTCTGGAGAAGTTCAGGTCTACTGTTGGGAAGAAGGCCTATATTGCGATCTCAGGAGGCAATTTCTGCCCTTGTGAAGATGCTGCCACAGCATTAAAATGGCCTAAGTCAGTATGCAGAGAAAGGAGATTTAAGATATTTGATTTGGGAGTTGGGGCTCTTTCTGGAATATCTAATTCAGAAGTGCCTGTGGTGCAAGCAGTGTACTCTAGCATGAGAGGATTGATCAAAATCCACAACCCCAGTGTGGTGATCACTCTCTCTGACATTGATCCTCATGTGAGGAAAGCTTTGAAGATGGCCTCAGAGACTAATTCAAATGGTTCAACATTGGTTCTTTTACCAAGAGCTTCTGTGCCAAAGGTTCTTTGGATGGCCGATCTTCGGACCACGGCATTGCCAAGTAAGGAATCAATTTCTGAAGTTACGGAACTCTTTCTTCTTCCTTCTGATTATCTTATGAACAATTATCTAACCAACAACTTATTTCCAGATTGGAACCGGATGCGAATCTCCATCAGTATAATCACCCAAAACCGTGCCACCTCATTAACAAGACTTCTCAAATCTTTGAGCAATGCCTTCTATACCGGGGATGAGGTCCCTATCGCCTTCAATATGGACAGCAAGGTGGACGAAGAGACTATCAGGCTTGTGAGTAATTTCGACTGGCCCCATGGCCCCAAGACTCTTAGAAGGAGGATCATTCAGGGAGGGCTCATCCGAGCAGTCAGTGAGAGCTGGTACCCTGCTTCTGATGATGATTATGGACTTCTACTCGAAGATGACATTGAAGTCTCTCCTTACTACTATCTCTGGATCAAGTATGCCCTCCTGGCATACCACTACGATCCCCAGGTGTCCCTTCCTGAACTCTCCTCTATCTCTCTCTACACCCCTCGTTTGGTTGAAGTTGTGAAAGAACGGCCCAAATGGAATGCAACCGAGGTATTCAAGCATATTCATCCAAACACCCCTTACCTCCACCAGTTACCCTGCAGCTGGGGGGCAGTCTTCTTCCCCAAGCAATGGAGAGAATTCTACGTATACATGAACATGAGGTTCACGGAAAATGCCAAGGAAAACCCAGTTCAGATTCCAAAATCCAGAACTAATGGTTGGCAAGCTTCATGGAAGAAATTCCTGATCGACATGATGTATCTCAGAGGGTATGTCAGTCTGTACCCAAACTTCCCAAAACAGCACAGCTTTTCGACCAACCACATGGAACCAGGAGCCCACATCAGCGCAAAGGATAATGTGGTCAAGCATGACAAGACAGACTTCGAAGTGCCATTGCTGAAGGAGGACTTCCGGACTCTGTTGCCGGGCGGGAAGATGCCTCCAGCCTCAAGGCTGCCGTCAGTAAACCTCTTCAACCAGCCTGTTTCTCTCAAGGGGCTAAAGGCTGCCGGAGCCAAGCTGGGGCAGGATGTGCTTCGATGCGACAATGTGACTGAGATCGTAGCTGTTGATCATCAAACTGGTCTGCCCAGTGCCTGCGTCAAATTCTGATGATTGATTTGTTAAGTTTCATTCTTTGTTTCTTTCCATATATTTGTTAAAAGTGTAATGTTATTTATAAATGGGGTGACTGAGTGGAGGAAACGGTACTGAAGCAGAAAGTGGCTCTCAGTGGTTCTTCCCCATTTTGAATCCCATTGTCGTGGAAGGGGAGTAGGATTCTTGGTCGGAAAATGGTTCGTATACTTTCAATCTTGCAATGAAGTTTGTTTTTTCGCAAACACTCTGTCCTTCAATGCTGTGGTGTGCCCCGTAATGACTTTGTTAACAAAATATATGATTTGTTAATCGGGAATAGGAATGAAAATGGAAAGGTAAATCATAGTATTGTCTGAAAATAAGGAATTTAAATCTTAATAAGAGTAAGTTTGAATTAAGACACTAATGAATTTTTATAAGAGTGAGATTTGATTATGACACTAATGAATTTCTTACTCTTATTTTTATCTCCAACAAATAATCCAAAAACATTAGAGGATACTTTGTTTGGCATTTACGATGCATACGAAGATATCATAGTCAATCATATTATTTCTTATCATTTTTAAAGCATTAGGACCTATTTGGAAGATATCATAGTCAATCATATTATTTCTTGTCATTTTTAGAGCATTAGGACTTATTTGGTAATTGTTTTAAAAAACAATTCCGAAAAATAATTTTTGAAAGTTATTCTTTGATTTTTATAAAATAAAAATTTGTTTAAAAACCTAAAATATTTTTAACATATTTTTAAATATGTTTTAAAAAGAATTTTTATGCCAGCGTTTTATTTTTATTAATTCTATATTTATATAATTATTTTTTAAAACAACCCTTAAAAAACAAGTAAAAACATCATAAAACAACTAAAAAATATATTTTCTAAAAATATCATATTATTTATTTTTAAGAACACAAAACATAAAATAGGTTTTAGTTATTAAATATGTTTTTTATATTTTTTATTTTAGAAAACAAAAAACTTTTATAAAAAACCGTTAGCAACAAACCCTTAATAACTTTTTCTTTTTATGTATATTCAAGTATTTCCTCTCATTGAACCAAGATCTGCAATAACAATAATAAATCAATAATAATGTAGTAAAGTATGGAATGATTTAATTTCCTTAAGATGGAAGAAAGTGCAGCTTTCATGGAACAACTCCTTGCCCACATGGCTGAGGGTCTATAGCTTGGAGTATTTTGTAAGTCAAAACCATACTCACCTATACATTTCAATTCATTTGACTATGATTCTTCAACAAATATTTTACAATTATCTAATTTGAAAATTTTCCTTTTGGTAACACATCCCACACTCATCAATCAACACATATCAACCCACCACCATCAAAATAAAAATATTTTTTAATTAATTGCTCTATTTCATAATTTCTTAATTTTCATTAAATTTACACTATATTTATTTTTTTAATGGAAATAAAATAATTCTCTTCCTAAAATAAGTTTTTAATAAATTTATATATATAACCAGCTTTTAGAATGCGTTTGATAGTATTTTCATTCAAAATGTGAAAATATTTTTAGGAAAATCACAACTACTTTCAAAAATAGTTTTTTATTTTATAAAAAAAAAACATGAGAAAATACGTTTAACAACTAGAAACTACTTTTTGTTTTTTTGTTCTTAACAACAAAAAATATGGTATTTTTAGAGAACATTTTTTTAGTTATTTTCATTTTTCTTTTAAGATTATTTTAGAAATTAAATATACAAGCATGTAAAATGATTTAAAATAAAGTATTAGATATAAAAATTATTTTTAAATCATTTTTAAAAATATTAAAAATAAGTTAAAAATATTTCAAGTTTCCAAACAAATTTTTATTTTACAAAATATTACAAAATTATTTTCAAAAATTGTTTCCAAAAACTATTTTTTAGAATTATTTTTTAAAACAATCGTCAAATAGAACGTAAATGTTTCTTCAAAAAATATTATAAATAATTTTTCAATAACAGAAATGATCTTTTAAATTTTTAAAATATTTTTAAAATTTTATCAAACATCTACTTGTTTTTTCAAAAACACTTTTCACACTAAAATCACTTTTTAAAACCACCCTAAAACATACTCTTAATTTGTAAATAATATAATTTCATTCAAAATTTTTAAACCGTACTTTATGACATCAACGTTTCAAGTAATTTCTATTAGAAGTATAAATTTTTATAATGATTTATATTATTGCATCGATGGAAATTATAATTCTCAAGATTATTAGGGAAAAAATGTATAATTGGATGTAAATTTTTTTGTTAATAAATCTTTGTGAAATGACTAATGAGTATGACATGAAACGAGTAAATGAAATTTAAATGGTCTCCTAAAACACCAATGGTGTTAAGGTTTGGGTGACGGGCCGTCAGGGAGTGGTGTGCACGTCATTCTCTTGTGGAACGATACAGAACCGTCCAATAATGTTGGATATTGCTGTGTGTCTTACGTGGCGTATTGTGATGGACTGTGAAAGAAGGCACACGACCGAGCTGTGGTTATAATTTTTTTTTAAATTAGGGGCCTTTTCGCCATATGGAAAATAATCACATTTTGCCAGTTTTGAGCAGGGCTCACCGACGATCCCTCAGAATCCGTCTCTCTCTCTCTCTCTAAAATCCAGTCTTTCTCTTTCTCCGGAATTCTCTCTTTCTCTCTCTCCAAACACTAAGCCTGTAAGTTTCTATTTTTTTTCTCTGTGCATTTGATCAATTTTTGTTACATTTTCAGTTTTTTTTTTTTTAATTGAATTTTATGCGTAATGATCGTCGATTTATCATGTGTGATTGCATTTGAATTTCAGAATTCAATATCCGTACGGATTTTGAATTTCAGAATTCAGTATCCAACAATTGTGGCGTACTCATCCCGTCATAGTCCATTGGTATTTGAGCTTTTTTTATTTTTTTTCTCAATAATTTGCCATTTGGTTGTCTCGATTTTGCTGTTTCTTGTTGATTAGGGCTTGGTTTTCATATTCATTCGTTTAGTTTAACCATTTTATTCACGAGTCATTGGCCATGCTTTTGCTTTTAAAAATTTGAACATTTGTATTATGTTTTGGCACAATGATTTTATTCTATTTTTCATATTTAAATTCAGGCAGTTACATCATTCTTTTTCAAGATGGAGATCAATTATTTTGAATTTCTCAATTTAAATTTAGGTTAAGTAATGCATAAACGCAATATTATAAAGATCTCAATCATGAATCAATGCGGATTTGTTTGAAGTTAAATTATAAAGGTTATCAAATTACCAGCTTTGAATATGAAATGTGTTGTGTAAACTGAAATGATTTGTTTTGTCAGGATTTCTGTTGTGGCAGATCACCTTAATTCTTGTACTTGGAGAATGCTAATTTGCTTCAGAAGTTGTTTGAAAGGACCGGTTTCTTCTGGGTGTGTGACCTTTTGAATTGGGGTCATAGAATAAACCAAGATGGGGACGTTACATCGCAGGTTTAAATCCTTTCTGTTCTACCAATTTACTTTTACTATAGCAAGTAGAGATATTGCTCTGGTGCATTTGGTTGCATAATTCCAAATCCACAACTTGTTATGCTATTTATCATGGGTTTGGAAGCTCATTTAATTTCCAGAAACCTAAGTCCTCAAAATAATTCCATATTAAAAGCTAGATTCTTGAATTCCATATTGGTGGAATTCCAAATGAAATCCTAGTTCTCTTCAACCAGATGCTATCAACTACTGTGAGCTCCTTTTCAAAATTATTGCATTACAGTTATGAGATGGTTGTAATGCCAATATACAAAGCTCGCCCTGCTTAACTGCCTTAAGTAGTTCTCCTGTTTGGTTCGCAGTGGAGTTCTAAAAAAATCACATGACAGTGCCAGGCTTATCATCACAACTATTATGGGAGTTGTCTTTGGATATTTTGTTGGTGTTTCATTTCCATCTGCTTCTCTCACCAAGGTATGTAGGCCTATCTTTATTGTATGCTTATGCTGCACTCTGCACCTATCATCAATTTGATTCATGGTTAAATCTTGCAGATTAACTTATCTTCAAGCTTTATGTCCTCTCTTGATGTAGCCACCTCTGAGCATAAATCTAGTAGAAGCAAATCTTCTGAAACTCTTACACCGGGCACTGTTCCTAAGGTACTCATTCTCTAGAGTATTGTGAGCTGTCTTATCTTGTTTTTACTAATATTCTATGTTATTTGCATTGCTTTGATCCATTACATCCTTCTGTTCCAACTGTCTAACAAAAAGGAATTTGATGAAATTCCAGTTTTATGAAATTTTATTGATACTTGCTTGAAACTGTGACTTTGGTGAAGCAAAAGAATATTGTTGCTTTATTAGGAAACACAAAAGCCCTGGTTAGTCGAGGACGGGTTTACTGGTTTTTAAAGTTATTTTGTTTGGTAATGAAGCCTCGGTGAAAGCTGTCAAGGGATGGCGCCATGAATAAATTGCTGAGAGATTGTTTTCTAGTGCTTAAGTGTGCTGCTTGATTGTCTCAAAGAGTTTTATACCATGATTTGAAGCTCAAAAGAGGTGCTATTGATATGGAAATAACTAGCTTCTAAGCTAATACATTGACTATTAAGAAATGAAGACCACTGGGATATTGCTAAAGAATTTAGAATGGTTAGAGTCTGATTCCTTGACTATTGCTACTAATCTGGATGACAGTATAAGGGCTTTCTTAAGTTTTGATTATTTCTAATAGATTAAAATAGATGTTTCTTTTGCATATCAACATTCAGACTATCTTGATTTTCCTATGTGTGGACCAAGTTTCAAAATTGTTTTATGATCTCATACAGGTCCTTAAAATACAATGAAGAATTGTTATTTTGGATTTAGGCTTACTTGTGAAGTTGTTGAAATATATTATATTGTCTCTGAGTCACATTTCTAGGATATGGACACTCGAATAGAAGATGAATATCGATGGTTATTACCAGACTTCTGAACCTAGTTAAATATCAAGCCGTATACTTCAACAGAACATCATTGCATAAAGAGATATTGCTATTGCATACACTTCTGTGCTTAGACTTGTATGTATGCAGGCAAAGAAATTTAAAAGGACCATGAGATGACTGAACGATTCAATTTTTCACTAGTATTTCAGGCTAGCAATTAATTGCTTTCCTATAGCAGATATGATTGGTGTTTACCAGTGTCAATACAATATCTACTGGCCTTTATATATCTTCTTAGCTGATGTGGTTGCAGCAATAGGTTCAGCAAAATTTTTGAGTTGTGATTCAGACTGATAATTTGATTGGCTTGCTTATTTTCTCCCAGATTTATGTTCCAACAAATCCTCGTGGTGCAGAGTCATTACCTCCAGGAATTGTTGTATCAGAATCTGATTTTTATTTGCGCAGATTATGGGGTCTGCCCAGTGAGGTATGTTCTATAATGATTTTAACAGAAATAACTGTGACAGAGCTCACAATTCTGAATAACTATAGCCCTGGCTAGAATAAGTTTGGTATAATTGATAATATCCACTCTATGTTAATTTTCAATATGATACGATTGAAGTAAAATTATTGCTCAAAGTCCTAATACAATGGAAGCTTGCTGTTGTAAAAGTAGGCTCATGCAAGCATTAACTGTTGTTCTTCCAGTGCTGTAATATATATTGAGCTTTTGTTTTTGGTGCGATTATTATGTTTTAATGGTTGTTTAAAAGCTATAAGTTAATTTGTAAAATCAGTTGTCATTTATTCTGAAACCATTTGCACAAAATTAGATCTGTGTCTCTTTATCATATGCATGACTAGATGTCTTGGAAACTCACTGTTTCTTTAATAAGAGGACAGGCAAGAAAGATGTAGTTGGAGGCCGATGGTGATGGTGATTGTAGTCCTTTCAGTTCAAAATTGTATTTCTGCTTTCATATATAAGCACCCAACACTGGCAAGCACCATGGTGTGGCAAATGTTGAGGGTTCCAGTGATTGTTCATATGAGTTCATTTTCTAGTTGATGGAAATTATCTTACAATGGATCTTCTTAAACCTGCAGGATCTGAAGAAAAAGCCCAAGTACTTGGTGGTATTTACAGTTGGTCTTGATCAACGGAAAAATATTGATGAATCAGTTAAAAAGGTCGTCCACATGAGCCATTCCATAATTTTCATTTATTTATTTTGATTGTTTCTGGATATTGAGTTTCAGATGCTTATGTTTTGTGGCAGTTTTCTGAGGATTTCCAAATTTTGCTTTTTCACTATGATGGTCGAACAAGTGAATGGGATCAATTTGAGTGGTCAAAAACTGCAATTCATGTTAGTGCAAGAAAACAAACAAAATGGTAAGGACTCTATACATAATTTTGAGCATAACACTCTGACCCCTTTCAGTGAGAAGTTTAAACTTAAGATGTAACAAGGTCCTCTTATAAGAAGGGAAAGCATAATTATTTTTATAATTAATTTTTTGCACTCTGTTGAAGGAGAGACACAGCATTATTGGCTAAGTTGAAACTTTTTCTGCTGCAGATGGTTAATACTTTTTGTCCTAGTCTATATTCATAGATTCCCATGTATTGCAGGTGGTATGCAAAAAGGTTCTTGCATCCTGATGTTGTTGCTGCTTATGACTATATTTTTATATGGGATGAAGACCTAGATGTAAAGCACTTCAATGGAGAGAAGTAAGTTTTTTTCCCGTTAACCAGTGATAGTTCCTGGTCAAACGGAAAATTTTTACACTTCTTTGTGTTCTGCTTCCGATGATCTTCCAGGTATATTGAATTAGTAAAGAAACACGGTTTGGAGATCTCTCAACCTGGTCTGGAGCCCAATAATGGACTAACATGGCAGATGACAAAGAGGAGAGGTGACAGAGAAGTTCACAAGTAGGCTTTGTTGCTCTCTCTTTCTCTCTCCCTCCTCCCCCTCTTCCCCTAATATCTTATTTCTGCAAGTTCTAAATTCTGTATTGCTGATTGGTGACAGAATTACTGAAGAGAAACCTGGGTGGTGTAGTGACCCACATTTACCTCCATGTGCAGCGTATGCTTTCTCTCTGTTCTCCCTCTCTTGCATATCTGGTGTGCGTGAATTTGTCTTTATGAGTGTTAAAACATGCGTAAACACAATGTAAAAATAAATATTCAAATATTTGTAACATAGGGTAAATATGTTGTGTCTTGGGACTTGCATTTTCTCCCCTCTCCCCTCTTAGGCTTACAGTTTTCTACATTAATTCAGATTTGTGGAAATTATGGCCCCTGTCTTCTCTCGGGAAGCTTGGCGTTGTGTGTGGCATATGATTCAGGTATCCTTTATTTTTTAGGATTGTATTGCTTTCTACACATGGCACATGTTACTAGCATGCACATCTTTTCTCTTCAAGTTATTATTCTGTTATCTCATTGTGAGAGTTTAAGGCAATAGGTGTTTGGAGGGCGGCAGATGCATTCACATAGTTGCAAATTTTCTTAAACTACTATGTTACCCCTATTTTTTAATGGAAAAAAATAACCATATACTTTTTTCATCCATGAGGAGAGTTCCTTTAATGTAATAGCATGTTGTAGTATAGAATTGCACTTCACTTTTTTAATAAAAGTCTTTTAATGTGCTTGCAGAATGATTTGGTGCATGGATGGGGATTGGATTTTGCACTTAGAAGATGTGTAGAGGTGACTTTTTTTATCTATTGCTGCCCTTTCTTTTTCCACATTGATTGTTGGATATGTTTCGATTTTAGACACCACCACACCCAACCAAGCCCTCCCCCACCGCCAGCACAATAAACAAATAAATAAGATGAGTTTCAGTTCCATCCTACATCTGGTTGAACTGCTTGTTGACAATCTACAGCAGCCAACTTAAATGAATTTCACACGTTAAGGTGGCTTTTCGGGTATTGAAGCACTGACAAACATTCAAATAATTTTTCAGCTAGTAACAGCAGCTTGAAGTGTGGAATGAATGGATCCAATGTGGAAAGCTCTCAGACAAAAAAATTGTTTTAGCACATGGTTCTAATCATTTAATCAATTTTTTCTAATGGATTTGGATCTAGTAGTTTTGACCATTAAAAAAAATTCAAGTTTTTTGGTAGTGAAGATAACTGAGCTAAAAAAAATACTCATTAGGCTTCCCATTAGTGCTTTGGATTCAAAAGAGCAACTAGTTTATTTGGGCCATTAAAAGAAAGTACATGTTTGGTTCTAACAGTGAATTATAGATCATATGTTTGATATTTTTCTTTTGGGCTAACAACCTTTTTATCAGCAATCCACTTTCTATTTGACATCAATTCATAATTGTTACTGGATTTTATTTACAGCCTGCACATGAGAAAATCGGTGTGGTTGATTCACAGTGGATTATTCATAAAGTAGTACCTTCTCTTGGAAGCCAAGTAAGTCATATTTTTGAGGCATATTGTGATAAAATTTTGTTGTGAATTTCATGAATCTGTGCCATGCATTTGATGCACTTTGTTGTTGACTGTCTTGTTTCAAAAAAATTGTGAAGTCGAGGAAAACCTTATATAGCTGCAAACAATCTTCATCAATTTGCTTCATATTTTGATCAATTCTTTTATGAATTTGCATCATGATTTTGAGGCATGGTGTTGATGACTTATTTGTTGCAAAAAAATTGTTTAGTTGAAAAGCACCTTGTGGCTGTAAATGATCTTTAGATTTACATGTGAAATGATCTTCCCACCTGTCTCATTATCTCATCTGTATGAATTCATTTTCCTTATTGTGAATTTTTTGTACTTTAGTGTACACTTAATTTTTGTGGTTTTGTCATTTTAATTGAGGCTTCTCAAATTTCAATTCTTACTTTAAGCTTTTTCCGTAAAATTTCAGGGCGAGTCTACAGGTGGAAAGCCTCCATGGCATGGGGTATGCATATTTAACATATCATTTTGAAAGCTTCAATCATATTTGTCATGGTTTTGTATATCTGTCACTGAGCAGTTCTCTGCTATTGCTTATTTACTCACAAATTATGAAGAAACAAAGATTTCACCCCTTGTTATTGGATTTTGACTTATTTATTGACCCATTCATTACGGTTTTTTATTGAACCAGCCTCTCAACTTTCTTTCTTCATTTTATTTTCCACTCACAGGTGAGAGAGAGGTGCAGAAGTGAATGGGCTCAATTCCAGGCTCGGCTCACTAGTGCTGACCAGGCCTATGTTGCACGACTCGAGAAAGGATGACTTAGATGTGTCTACTACCTCCCCTTCCCCTGTGCGCTTATTCTTTTTTCTCTTCATCTTGAGGAGTGTTTTAGGGTCTGATTCCTTGAAATGATGTTCTCTTTCCCTGACCAGAACTGTTTCTTCTGTATTTTACATACACACAAATACACTTCTGATAAGAGGAAAATATTACATCTTTTTGTCTATAAATATATCTCAAGTTTGTGTTCAATTTGGTTGGTCTACTCTTTTCCTGTGGTTCAAAGTTCTAGCTTAACAGACAAGAAAAATGAAATGCTTCAACAATGAAATTTCTTACATAGCTTGTCCCAGCAGTGGGTTATCGCCACTGCTGTATTATTGTACATAGCATGGATGGTAATGCATCTGTGATAACTTCTGCCTGCTTTCATTCTCTCATCTGTAATAAATGGTCTCCCTAATCCCTGAAATGATCGGATTTCTTTAATCACTGAGTTTTAGCCGTCAACTTCCAGATGATCCCTTGGACAATACTAATTTACCAAACCATTCTTCGGATGGTATGAACCTGAAAAAGGAAGTGGGTTTAAACTTTAAAGAGAAAAGAGAACTCTCAAAAACTGCTGAGACCATCCCATTGTAAAAAACAACGATAAATCTGGTAAATAAAACAGGGAACAACCCCATTTAATGAGATAGGCTGTCAATGTCAGAGCTTGGGCGGACCTGCAACATTTCTTAACTGCTTTGTATAAGTCACTTGAAATTGAGATACACTAAATTCATGTACCAAACTCTCTGACCATCAAGACTGCAATAACTGATCACTTTTTCAAATTGAACTCCAATTCCAAATCATGCCTTTAAATGTCATAGAATCACTGCATCATTAAAGATACATTGGTCCCTTGATTACTAAAAAGATGAAATGTGCCTGAAATACATAATCACTTTTTGGGTATCTTCGTTATTTAATTTTTAAATTTTTTTTATGCTGCTGAATCTTGATGTGTGTATTTCAAAGGGCCTGGTTGGTGATGTTAGAAGGGCGCCAAGAAAAAGGATATTTTTGGAGTGTGATTGAAGTCTGAGTCTCCCCACCAAACTTCAATTCAAATTTGGATCTTTTGCTTGCAGTTCCAGAAAATATTCATCTCACCTTCCTGCCTTGTCTGCTAAGCCTCTTTCATCAACTCTCAAAACAATTAGGGCCTTCATCCACTGGACTAAAACACCCTATCTTCCACCCAATTTGAGACCCTCCAACACACTGAAATATGAAGGGTAATTGTGTCACTGGAATCACTGGACATACCAGTTACCACCTTAACGCCCATGTCTACACTGAACAACTTCTGGAAGTAAACCACGTGCTCACAAAACCCACCCTGGATCCCTTAGTCTAACGGCGTTAGGCCCAACCAACAACCATACTGCTTCCAAAAATAAAAGGGTGGTAACAACATCAACATTCTCATACAAGCCATACCAACACACACTCTCTTTCTCACCGCAGAGCTCAGAGCTATCAATTCCTTCATCCAATTCTCTCCCACCATTACCCATTTTTGATTCCTGGTGATTTTGTCTTCCTCTGGGGTCTAAGGAGCCCTTTTCTTCTGACAATTTTCCAGGGCTCCTAACACACCCAAGAATCATTTTCTTTAAGGTAATGTACTTGGCCATGTCATTAATTTTTCAGTTTCTGAAGAACTACAATGATTCAATGATTCATTCTCCATTGATTCTTTGAGCTATCAATAAATGTGTTTAGTTCTTTTATGATTAATAATTCAGAAACGTACGTGAATGAATTTAGAGGCAAAAACCATGCATGAATATGTGAGTGTTTGAAATTTAAATATTCTAGAGTTTCTAGTAGTGATGGATTATGGAGTCAAATTGCTGCCAAACACCCAATACCGTAAAGTTGTTTAAAAGTGTGGTTGAAATCAAGAAACGAAATATGTTGTGGATATAATCCATCTAATCCTCTACTTCTCTGTGTTTGCTGAATTGTCATGAAAGATGGGAGAAATGTCAGGCTTCCAATTGGGTGTGATAGGAGCACTTTTTCTATCAGTGGCATCATCTGTGTCCATTGTCATCTGCAACAAAGCCCTGATGAGCAATCTTGGCTTCCCTTTTGGTAACTATTTCTTTCCTTCAACAATTAATCATGAGTCTGTTAATTGGTTTTTTCTACTACATCAAACATTCAAAATGTTTTCAAAATATGTTTTGTTTCTTGGAATATAGGCAACCTGTTTTCAACACAAATCTTCTTCCTTGATCCATAAAACAAAGCCTCTTGATCCCCAAATTGTTCAATTTACAATACCCGGATTTGTTTTCATGTTTTTCAGCTGCTTTGTTTTTCTGGGTGCAGCTACAACACTCACTAGTTGGCATCTGATGGTAACATTCTGCACTCTTCATGTGGCACAACGCTTCAATGTGTTCGAAAGTAAGTCGGTTGACATGAAAACTGTGATGCTCTTCGGCATTCTGAATGGTGTTTCCATTGGCCTTCTCAACTTGAGCCTCGGATTCAATTCCATTGGTTTCTACCAGGTACAAATTTTCATATATATGTTTGAAATAATTCAACAATGAATCACTCCATAGATCTATCAGAAGCGTTGTATGGAATTCAATTGATGTGTTATTTATGGCTCCTATATATTTTGCAGATGACCAAACTTGCCATCATACCATTCACTGTACTACTGGAAACCCTTTTCTTGAAAAAGCAATTCAGGTTATATGCATTTGATGAATTTACGGATTACACTTGTTCATGATTTTCTGAGCTCATTGAAAGATTTAAACCCTTTTGTTTGATTTTTTTCACCGGTTTGCAGCCAGAAGATAAAGTTCTCCCTCTTCCTTTTACTTGTTGGAGTTGCCATTGCCTCAGTGACTGATCTGCAGCTCAATTTTGTTGGAACCATTCTCTCTCTTCTAGCCATAGCAACAACCTGTGTTGGTCAAATTGTATCCTTTTCTTCTCCCATTAATTTCTCCTCATTCTGAGCAAAAATCCCTGCTGAATATTAACTTAAATCTCACCAAGATTAGTGAATTTTGATAGCTATTGCTAATATATTTCTTAGTATTTTCTTAACCAAGTGCTGAATTCAGCTGACAAACACCATACAAAAGAGGCTCAATGTCACTTCTACACAGCTTCTGTACCAGTCAGCCCCATTTCAAGCAGCTATCCTTTTTGTCTCAGGCCCTGTGGTGGACCAATGCCTCACCAAGCAAAATGTATTTGCATACAAATATTCTCCTATAGTCTTGGTACTAATCAACCCTACCCTTCGTCTTTTCATTCATTCATCTTCATGTCCATGTCTGCATACCATGACTACTAATCTTTCTATAATATCTGCAGGCATTCATCATACTTTCATGCATAATCTCCGTCTCTGTGAACTTCAGCACCTTTCTAGTGATCGGGAAGACGTCTCCGGTCACATATCAAGTGCTTGGCCACTTGAAAACATGCCTTGTTCTTGCCTTTGGCTATACACTGCTGCATGACCCCTTCACAGAGAGAAACATCATTGGGATAATGATAGCCATTCTGGGGATGGGCTTGTATTCATATTTCTGCACTCATGAGAACAAAAAGAAACAATTGGGAGATCTTTCTACAGTGTCTCAGGTATATATACATATCTCTGATATACACAGTTTTTTTCATTGGGTTAGTATTGGAACTGATGGGACATTGGTGTGATGTGTTGGGTTTCAGATCAAGGATAGGGAAACTGCACCCCTTTTGGCAGGGAAGAACATGGGTTATGAAGATAAAGAAAGTCATGAGGTGAAGAAAGCAACCAAGGACTCTCTTGTTTGAGTAATGCCCAGAGCTTTGATTGTGATAAAAATTTCATGTATTCAGAATTTGTTGAGTGTAAATCATTCTCATTCTTTGAATAATAAACTCCTTCTCCCGTTCCCATTCATTCAATTTTTCTATCTTTCCCCCCCACTGTCACATTCCAGTCATTTTTAGTCTTGGATTTCCGAAAACAGTTCTCTCACATATATTTCAAAACAAAAATATGTTTAAAAGTACTTTCTATGTTTTCAAATATTTTTTTAAACATAATTTTTATTATAATTTTTTTTAAATAGTTTTAAAAAAAAAAAATTGAAAACGAGAAAACAATTAAAATATATTTTTTAGAAAACACTATTTTTATACCAAATTCTATAAATAAATAAAAAAATTATATAAAAATATTACCAAACATATTTTCGAATTTTGAAAATAATTTTCTATTTTTAAGAATAGTTTTAAATTTCTATTTATAAAATCAAAAAACAATTTTCACATATACCCTTTTAACTTTTGTACTCAAATTTATGGAATCAAAAACATTTAAAAAAAAAAATCATACAAGACTGTTTCAACACTAGTCCATTCGAAATCGAAAGTGGGCCTCTAGTCCCGATCTCGCAATGGGTTCAGATATCAGCCCATGGGCCATGGGCCACGGGCCACGGGATATTTCGTGGTAAGTTAATCCCCAAACCCCTCGTAACTCCTTTGCATGAAATGTGATAATCTTAAATTAGGATATGAGATACACACAACAATTAATTTATTTTTCTCATCCATTTTCCTTTTTCTTTTTTAATTTATATTACACATATTTTATTCAAAAAATTGTGATTAAACAAAAACCCTAAATTCATAGTTTAAAAAAAAAAAAAAAGAACAAGAAAAGTGTATTTCCATGCACTCATATAAATAAATAAAAAACGCATAAAATAGGTAACCAAATTTGTAAAATATAAATTTTAAATAGCTATTTAAAAATAATTAATATTTTATACATTTTATATCAAAAAATGTTACATTTAATCATTCAAATGCTATACTTTAATGACGTAGGTACTATATTTGTTTATTCTAAATACTATCTTTAATTGGAAAGTATATAAAACTTAAATTATTTTTAAAAATTTTTATTTTATAATTATTTTTATATAAATACATAAAGACTTAATTTTTTAAAAATAAATATTTCTTTCTTTCTTTTTTTCTTTTTTTCTTTTTTTTTTTTTTTTGAGAAATGCTTTCTTACATAATTTTTGAGGCTTCTCATATTATATATTTATTTCCAAAAATAAAAAATAAATAAATAAAAACTTTTACCAGCAAATCAAGCCAGAGGGTGAGATGCCAACAAAACCTACAAAAGTCCAAATGCAAGTTTGGTGGGGCATGTTTGGTGAGATAATTGCTCCTAAGAAATTGGGATTGCTTCACAAATTAAAACTTTTACCAGTGAATAAGATACCAAGTACCCATAAATATCCTACACTTGTAATCTTAAAAATATTAAAATATCAAAAGAATTCAATTAACAAGGCTCCCTATAATAATAATAATAATAATAATACAAAGTTTTGGTCAAAGATTTGTTAGAAATCACTTTTATGAAAATTGAAGTCTGTCACCTTACAATTTTTAATGATACATTGCAGTGGCATTTAGCAAGACATGACGTGCACCGACCAACAACATGATTCTAAAACATCTCATCTGTTCTGATTGGCTTTAGTGCCCTAAAATTAGGGCTGAGATGGAAAGGGAAAAGTAATATTTAAGAAATGATAAGTCCAGCATAATATTAAAGGGATTGATAATTACTTGTACAACACTACTTTAGCAAATCAAATTCCAAGTTGGTTGGTTGGTTCATTGGTTGGTGGTAGGGCTTAATTGTGGGCCCAAAATTTTGCCCATTAGGAATTCCATCAAATCCAATACAAAATATTAAGAAAGGAGTATGATGGGTGTAATGCTATCTTGCTTTTGTCTTTTTTCTCTTTGTAGTCAAATTGGGGTTATAAGTGAAAATTTAAAAAAAAAAAATTGATAAAAACAATTCAACCCAATGAAAATTGATGAAAACAAATTTGGTTTTTATAGTGGAAACATATTGTAGAATTTTTTTAAAATTTTAGATTAACTTTTAAATGGATTTATTATATTTTATGTTTGAAATTTTAAAACGAAAACCTAAATTGGGTTTAATTAATTTTAAAAACTAATTGAATTTAAGGTTTAAATTAACTTGCATCCAACCGATTATTCAAATCAAATCAAATTGATCTTAAACAAAGCCCATTTGGTTCAGTTTTTTCGTCGATTCTTATTCAAATATAAATTGATAATATCGATTAAGTTGATTTTTTCTCAAAAATTTGATCAAATCATATTTTTTACATACTAAGAGAATAGTAATATAGGCCTTCTTAGATAAATTATAATATTTGGGGATTATGTTCATCAATTTTTATATTTATCTCACATAAACACTTAAAAAATTGTATTTAAAAAGCGAAAAAATTATTTTTAAAGTAGGATTATTGTATACAAATACTTATGCTTTTCAATCCCTTCTTTTTTGTTATGTCAAATTAAAGGTTAAAGGTTAATTTCTTCTTTGACATCAACAAAAGTTATAGCTTTGCTCCCAAAAGTTACGCTTACTAATTTATGCCAAACTTTAGGGTCTATTTGAATGTATTTCTTTTTCTTTTTAATAAAAAGTTATTAAAAGTCATATTTCCTTTAGACATTTACTCGTTTGTCATTCATTCACACCAAAGCCTAGTTTCTTCTTGCTTTGTTCAACACCGTCGCTAGACCCAAAACCTTAAAAAATGGTCCACTTGAATCCATCATTACTCAACTCTTGCAAAACACAAAGGATGTTCAAACATTTATTGGCATCGAGAACCAGAAGCACCACTACTTTCAAGCATCAATAGAATCGGAGAAAAACAAACAACATACATACCGCTTCATCATCATTTCTAAAGCACTTTCTAGGTCTCCCAAATGAAAAAAAAAAAATCTCACCAAAAGCAAACCAATTTTATTCCCATAAAAATAAAAAAATAAAAAACTTGATTACCACAACCGACAACAATAGTAAAAAAAAAAAAAAAAAATGGCAGAACCAGAGAATTCAAACCAATCTAGAGTCTCTGTTGAATGCGTTATGACATGAGAATGATAAAGTCGAAAACCCTAGGAGAGAGAAAGTGTTTAGTATGTGCTTCTAAAAAATATGTTGTCTCCTCTATCTTTGTCAATCTTCCCTACTATGTTTAGTAGATAATTGATTTATGATAATTTCTTTATTTATACCATTATATGCATTATGTACACTTTTTTCACCTTTTGTTTTTCTATAAATAATTTCTTTATTTATATGAAATAAAAACCATTCCTAAATAATTATTTTTTAATTATTGTAAATGATTATAAAATTTATATTAAAATTTTCTCAAAATTAGAATTTTCTCTTGTTCAAAAAGCGGAAATGAAGAATTTATATAGCATAAAATAACTACATTTATTTGAATAAAATAATATATTTTTGCAAAAAGAAAATCTCAATCACATCCTATTTTTCATTTTTATTTTTAATTAAAATAAAATTTAAAAAATATTCATCACACACGAATAATAATGATGGTAAAATTAATACTTACCAAATTTATTTATTTTTAATTTAAAACATACTAATATTCTAATTATAATAAGTGTCACAATATTAAAACCTATTTTTTTCAATATTTATAAATATATCCACTTTCATACAAATATCAAACCATAGATAAAAAAGTATGAGAGAATAACAATTTTTTTTAGTTTGATTAGAGTTATATACGTTATTTGAATAAGATTATTATTTTAGCTTTAAAATTTAATAAATAATAAAATATATTTGTTTATTAAATAACTATACTTTATTCATTATAATTAATTAATTTAATAAAAAATAATTATTTATTTTTATTTAATATTGAAATTTTCTATTCAAAAACAATAAAAAATATAGAAAATAAATAAATATTTTATTAATTTATTATAAAACTTATTTCCAATGGTACATCATTGGGTTAAAATTTGAAATATTGGTTTTTTTTTTTTTAAATAATAAATAAAGTTTAATCTTATATACTCTAAAAAACATATATAATTTGATATATTAAGATAATCATTTAATAAATATAAATATTTTAAAATAAAATATATTAGATACAATTATAAAATAGTTGAACATTAATTTTTTTTAAATCTAATTAAATTTAATTTTAATTTTAAATAAATAACCTATTAGCTAGAAATTCACGTACTTTGCACGTGCAACAAGCCTAGTTTTATAAAATATATATATATCAAAATTTGAGGTATTAAAAACTTTAAAATTTGAGATATATACATAATTTTAAAAAAAAAAATTTATTACTTTTGGATACAAACTTGTAACTGTTTTTTTATGAAATATTTGGTTAAAAATGATGAAATAATCCCTAAATTGGAAATCTAACTCATCCCATGTTTTTTCTAGAAAAGTAACCCATTTTTTTACATAAATGTCTTTTTCTTTTTCAAGTATTTACATGTAGGTTTTAAAAGAAATGATTATTTTTATAAGAATATATTGAGGATATTTTTGTCCAAATGATGCCAAAAAAAGGGTGGGAGGTTAAATTTCAAAATTTGGGTTTTGAAATGCCCTTTTAATCAAATAACCCTTTTTTTTATATCTTATATAAAAATTACTATTTTTTATTTTCAAAATAAAAATAGAGAAAATGTGTTTAATATAAATATACTAAATTATCATTGATTTCAAATTTCATCAATTAGTATTCTTATAAATGTATTTCATCTATAAAATTTATAAAATTTATTTTTTAGACAATTGTTAAACACATTTATTTCACTTTATTTTTAAAAATTGTTTTTAAAGAATGACAAATCAAATAGTGTTAGAAATATTTAAAAACAGTTTTTTGTTTTTTAAAATAAAAAATTATTTTTAAATCACACAATAAAAAAGGTTATTACTTTTCGATGCAATCCTATAAGAGTTTTTTCATATATAATACAAAAGATAATATTTTTTATTTTATAAATAGAAACATAAGCCATGTATTCAAACTTACATTTAAATTAACACTCCTTAATGTTTAGTACAAATATACGAGTTATTGTTGATTTCAAATTTCATCAATTAACAGTCCTATAAACATATTTCATCTATAAAATTTATTTGTTAAAAAATTGTTAAACAAATCTATTTAAATCTTTTTAAAAATAAAAAAAGTAATCGATAAAATTTGAAATTAACGATGATCATATGTATTAACACGCTTACCATTTATACAAACTTTTCTTTAACAATGTGGAGAAAAGAAAAGAAGAAAAAGAAAAAAAAGGTTAAAAGACCTCCCTTTATTATTGCTTTGTTTCATAACAAAGATGAAATGTTTGTAGTGGTGCAGTGGTCCAATTCCTTTTTGGGTACGTTGGCAAAATCAATGGTAGGCTAATGATTGTTGATCCATGCATGCCTTCCATGTTGTTTCCTGATTTCAAAACATCTTTTGTACCCAATACAATAAGGGCTTTGTGTGTACCATCACTTTCATTCTCTACATGCCTCCCAAAATTAAAATTCTACTCAATGCCATTTTTATCATTAAAGCTCCCTCTCCCTCTTCTCAATCCCCAGGTCGACAAAAGCAAAAGCTCTAAAGTGAAAGAGAATTGTTCCAAGAAAAAACAAGACCTGTTATGAATAATTCTTTGGTATGATATTTACATTTTCATTGTGTTTTCATGGTGAGTAGCCACATTCAAGAGTGTCATAATGGGGTTGAATGTAGGAAGAAACTTCCAATCAAAGTGAATGAGAAAGCACACCCCACAAAGTCATATATATGATTGGTTTTTGACCAAAAAAAAAATTAAAATTCAACCCATTTCGACATACATAATTTTTGAATTTGGGGAGGAAATGGTCTTTCATTTGAACAAGTAAGAAAAAGAAAAATAAATAAATAAATAAATAAAATAATGAGAGAGAAGAAAGAAGGGAGCACATGAATTTAGGACACCAATGAAAAGAACGAGGGATCAAAGGGGCACCGCCCACCCCTGGCCTTTTTTGTCTTTGTGTGCAGCTCACACTTTCCAAGTTTGTTACTACTTAGAACCACTTTGACCCTTTGGGGCACATGCCATGCAACAGCATCTCAGTCGCATTATTCTTATGATTGGTTTCATTTACATTAGCGTATACATCAGGTTTTAAGTTTTTCCTTCTTTAATATTTTATTTTTATGTAGTATTAAGAAGTAAAAAAAAACTAACAATTACTCTTAACACTTAGAAAAGTCAAATATTTGTTTACTTTTTTATTCTGTTAAAAAGTTTTAAAAAGTAAATAAAAAAATAAATTATCTAAAGTCTAAAAATAAATTACTTTCATATTTTAATTTTATTATATATATTTTTTGGGTTGAATTGACTTCAACTCTTAGAATTTTCCTCCATTTTATTTAAAAATATATAAAATAAAAAGTGTTGAAATGTTATATCTTAAATGAAATAAAGTTATAAAAAGTTTTTTATTAAACTATAACTCTCTTTTTGGGCATCTACATTTATATCATATGAAAAGACGAGAGAACTTTAAGATTTGTTTAATAATAGTTTTTAAAAATAATTTTATATTTTCTAGAATAAAAAATAAAAAATAAAAAACATATTTAGTAACAAAAAAATTATTTTTTATTTTATGTTTTTAAGAATATAAAATAAGATATTTTTATATAACAACTTTTAGTTGTTTCCTATTATTTTTATTTATTTTATAATTATTATAAAAAATAATTATATAAATATTAGATATAAAAATTATATTTAAAATATATTTAAAAATATTTTAGGTTCTTCAACAATTTTTTATCTTATAAAACATTAAAAAATATTTTAATTTTTTAGATTTATTTTCAAAAATAGTTATCAAACGGTCTTATAGTCATTTTCCATGTGCGAACAAATTTTAATATTAAAAAAAAAGAAACAAAAAGGGGATGGGGGAGGGGGGGAGGGGGGAGGGGGGGGCGGCGGAAAGAAAATGTACTAGGTGCATCATTTTGGAAATATGGTGTAACGGTCGTAAAGGTGAAAATTAAAATTAATTTATAAAAATAAAAAATAAAAATAATATACGCTCGGATATTGCTCTGAAAAGCTATTACAATATGCCTTCCTTGGAATTTGAAATAATGATTTTCGTAAGAAGAAAAAGTTGAAAAAAGAGAATCTCAGCCAAAGTACAAATTTTTTAAAGATTTATTATTTAATTAATTTAATCAAGTGTAATTTTTTTTAAGATATGTAATTCAATTAATTTAGATTTGGGATCCAAAGATAATTTATTTTATTGATTGAGAATATATTAACATTTAAAAGGGAGAATCATTTTTAAGGTATCTGTGAGAAAGTCTTAGGCCTGGATTGGCTTCACATTTGGTTGAGAATCAAATCATGTTAGTTGGTTTCATTAAATTAAAATTTAAAACCCATTTAATTATTAAATCAACCAAACTCCATTCCACTTTTTTTACAATTTGATTCAATTCATTTAATTTGGGCAAAAATATATATATTTAAAAAATGGAAGCCCAACAAGCTTATTTTAATATTAAATAATTAAATACAAATTATATAATTAATAGAAAATTGATATTTGGCCTAAAATATTAGGTGATAATAAAAGTAGTTACATCCATTCATAACTCAAAACACCTATTGTCGTTATTGTGAAAAAAACGAGAATGAAGAGAAGGGAGGAGGAATCAATTAGATCGTTAATTCTAGAGAAAAACTAAAAAAAAAAAAAAAATAGTAACTTATTATTATGGTTAAAAAAGACCGACAAATTTTTAACCCTAAATCAGTTTAAATTGGATTGATTTTAGCATTGTCTATGTATAAAATTGTGTGATTATATTTATTTTATTTTTAAGAAAAATTTATAATATCTCACATTGGATAAAAAAAAAGATTTTATAGTTATATAGAAATGAATTTATTTTAAAATCATGAGAACTCATTTGAGCCAATAATGGATTATATCTCCACAGTTGAGTGTATCAAAACCCCGATCCCTATTTGGGCCATTATAGGTGTCGGATAATAGATATGAACAATTTTTACTTAAATTAAAAACCAAATCAAGCCCTATGTGGGTTGTTATGAGTGTCAAATAATAGACATGATTAATTTATATTTTAATCAAAACCAAACTAACCTTCTAGTGATTAAAAAACTGAACCAAACAAAACTTATTTAAGATCAACTGGATTTAGATTAGATGATGAATTGGGTATAAAGTAATGTAAACTTTAAATCTAATTTATTTTTAAAAACAATTCAAAATAAATTAAGTTTAAAATTTAAAATATATTTAAAATCTTCAACTCAAAATGCAATGAATGCATTTAAAAATTAAATTAATCATAATTTAATAACAAATGAATTACTTATATAAAGTTTGCAATATATATATAATCATAAGTATTTTTACAACAACTCCAATAGAATAAAAGTTAATTTTTAAAATTATCAAATCACACCAACTTTTATAGTTTTTAAAAATTGGATCGGTTTGATAACTTTTCGATTTTCATACGACGATTTTAAAAGCATTTTATGTATAATAAAAATATATTTTCATTCAAGTGATAACGTGTGGTACTCATTAAGATTTAAGCAAAATATAGAGTATCGCCTTCCTTGTATTCTTCTAAGATCTAACCACTCAAAGGAAAAATGACATTATAATTAAAATACTACTAACCTTTACAAGGAAAACTAATGTACCTCCCTTAGTCTCTATGTGTCCCAAGTCTTGCATCACACACCTCTCACATTCCAATCTAGGTCACTGTCCTTAAAAAGACGTACTTGCAAAACAACAAATAAATAAATAAAATATTTATTTTTTAATTATAAATATTATTTAATATTTATCATGTGTGGTTATTATAAAATTTTAAAAATATTTCTCATTTTAATATTTTGTGATTACATCTGCATTAAAACTGATGTAGCAGCGGCAAATGGAGGGGTCATATGGACTTTTGTTTTACCAAAATACCCTTTTCTTGGCAACAAACATAATTAATAGCATAAATCAACATAATTAGTAGTAAAAAAACCCTATTGAAAATAATGAAGAATTTTGAGTGAATCTAGTCAATAAAATCATAATATGGATTACCTCGATAAGTTACTAATCATTTTTCGTCGTATAAATTTTGAAATTATTGAGCCTAATGGAGTCAAACCCAACCCTTGCTTGATAAAAATAATTAATATACAAAGGATTGATTAAAATTTATTGAGGAATAATTATTAAAATATATTTGAAAAAAATTAATTTAGTTTAATTTAATTTTTTTAGTTTAAGGCTCATACTCATTTGAAGAAGTCAAACTTTTTTTGGCATGGAATGAATTAAATGAATATCATCTCAATAAATAATTATTTATCATATATTTGCTCTAAAAATTGATTTTAGAACAAATATAGATAAGAATTGCCCTGGATTCTTCTGAAACAATAATTTATTAAAAAGAAAAAGAAAAGGAAAAAAAGGGGGAGATTCCAAGTCCATGGAAAGTTCAAATGGAAGGGCAATAAAGTAATTTCGGAATGTATAATTGTCTGTCAATATTTGTCTTATTTACGCACCAATTCAGTTGCTTTAACAGAGAGAAACAGAACGAGAAGAGAGAGAAACTGAAACAGCTTCACCTGCAATTTCAAAGCGCTTTTCATTTTTTGTGAAATTTCGTTCTCCGGTTCCTCTCAGCTGGAATCGGAGAATCATCGTCTCATCACCCTTTTTCTTTTTTCTTGACCCCTCATCTCTCCACTCCCATCTGGTGCTGGAATCTTTGGCTCTGCTGTTGAAAGCTGGGCTTTGGAATTGGAATCTTTTTTTTTTTTTTTCCCTATGGACTTGTGATTTAGAGGAAGCAAAGAGGTGGGGTGTTGGAGAATTGGGGGTTTTTCCTAATGGGTGTCTCTCCGAATGATGGAAGAATGGAGGGTTGGTTGTTTCTCATACGTTCCAATCGGTTTGGTTTGCAGTATTCAAGAAAACGGTACTTCGTTCTTGAGGATCACTATCTTAAGAGCTTTAAATCAGTACCCATTTCAAAGAATGAGGTTCATGACCTCCTCTCATTCCCTATGTCTTGGTTTTGGTTGATATGATAAAAACTCCTATTGCTGAACTGGTTAATTCGTGTAGCCTTTTTTTGAGCTTCTTCTTTTGTTTTTGTTTATTTATTTATTTATTTCCATTTCGGGCGTTGTTTATTGTATGAAAATACATGGATTTTTGCATTGTTTTTGTGTGTTTGATCTTAGGTATTGGAGTTTGTTTGATTATTCTTATGTACTAAATTAGAGGGTAGAAGATGAATATAATTATAAATACTCTTTGAATGGTTGAGATATTCTGCGTGAATTCGATTGTTTGATCTATGTATTCTTTCAGTTAACTCATTTGGTGGAAAATGGATTTCCTTTTTCTTTTCAGTATTGTTAGATGATTATGCTGGATTCTAGTTTATTTCTCTCTCTCTTTTTATTTATTTATTTTGTTTGTTTCTGGTCACAAAAATTATTTTTTGCAGTTTGCTGTCTATTAGGTTTCTAGCATTTCAGAGATTAGAAATTTTCTCAGTTATCAGAATTAAAACAAAGACATTGTTTCTTGTGACAGGTTCCTGTTAGAAGTGCAATTATAGATTCCTGTATTCGGGCCACCGACAATGGAAGAGAGAGCATTCATAGAAAAGTGAGAATATTATGCCAGTTTTTCTTGTGGGTTGTGATTATTTTTTGGCTTATACTCTCTGCGAGAATGTGTTTGGTTTTCTTTTTTCTTTTTGCTTGGAATGACATTTCAATGTGCAACTTGCAGGTGTTCTTCATTTTCACTCTTTATAATACTTCCAACCACGATGATCAACTTAAGGTACTGCAACTTTCTCATTAAAATTGGAATTTTCAGTCTAAAGTTTACATGTATAAGTTCTTATGAAATCTAAATTTCATATGACATAGTTGGGAGCAAGCAGTCCAGATGAAGCTGCAAGATGGATGCAGTCATTTCAGGAAGCAGCTTTAAAGGTTCTAAACTGATTGGTTTCATCAATACACTAAAGAAGTATTATGTTCAAGCCAATAGACTAATGCTTGTGCATACATGCAGGCGGGTCCAAACACAAGAGGTAGTGGCATGGGTTGTTCCAAGAGTAAATGGCCGTCTTTTCGGTAAATTAATTCTTGATCCAGCATATTGTGTAACAAAATATAATTTCCCACTTTTACATTCTTATGGCAGCATGCCATTTTTTTTTTGGGTCATTTCTATCTGGCATGAACATTAACTATGTTGAAATTGTTTGGAAATTTTGGTGATACCTTGTGTTCATACTTCTTTTGGTGATACCTTGTGTTCATACTTCTTTCTTGTGGTATCCTTACAATTCCATATGTTGCTCACAGGTTGATCTGTTCTAATAGGATACATCGTACAAACTCCATAGACTGGACTCTTTGTTCAGCCACACACATGGATCCAATGACATCTGATGTTATTGCACCTTCACCTTGGACAATCTTTGGTTGTCAAAATGGTTAGTGGTAAAATAGTGATCTGCTTTTGAGATGGCTGAAGTTCCATGTTTAAAATTATGGGTGGTATACAGGTTTACGGCTATTTAAAGAAGCAAAAGATAGGGGTTCTCATGGAAAGGTTGGTAGCTTTTCTAATTGACTGCCTGTTGTTGTTAAAATGTGAACATCACATTGAACATGCTTTATCTTCAACAGTGGGATGATCATCCTGCAATAATGGCTGTGGGTGTGGTTGATGGGACTTCAGAGGCCATTTTTCAGACACTTATGTCTCTTGGTCCCTCAAGATCAGAGTAAGTTTGTTGAGCATTCCTCTTATCTCATGTTGATGATTTTTTTTAATTAATTAATTAATTAATTTTATTATAGTGGCCATGGTGTTAGTGGTAACTGCATTTGTTCCTTCTCAGATATTTCTTCTATCTTGTGACAGTTAAGCATTTATATTGTTAAAGCTTTTGTAATGGCAATATTGCCATTACCTTGTCCAATTGGGAACCTATAGCTGTGCAGAAATGTGATTTTAGGATCAACAGAACCTGGAAAATTTAAACAGAAGGGGTAACATAAACAGAAACATTAGAATTTTCATGGTTAGTCACATTAGTAACTGCATCCATGAAAGAATACAGAGAACTCTCACCATAAAGAGTATTCTGAACTCAACTCAACCCAAATCAACTCAGCTCAACCAAGCTTTGTGTTGACTACTTCTGGTCTGAGGGCTCCGTTTGAAGAGTAGAAATTATAGAGTACAAAAACCATACTTGCTAAAACCAAGATTGTGACTCAAATGAAATCCCAAACTAACTGGAACATGACTTTGACCCTTGTGAGATATGCTATAGCTTGAGAAAGATAGTCATGTATTTTGAATAAACTTACATACTTGGTATGGATACTATATATTTGAAATTAATTAATCCCATCTAGCATTTTGGCCTTTTCTTTTTAATTGATAGTGGGTGTTAAGCATTAACAATTTAATGTTGCAACTGGTCTTGCAGATGGGACTTCTGTTTTTATAAGGGAAATGTGGTGGAGCACCTTGATGGTCATACGGATATTGTTCACAAGCAGTTATATAGAGATTGGTTACCTTGGTTAGATTCAAACCTTTATGTTTATAGCAAATATTCATGTCGCAATTTTCTAAGATCTCCATATAATACATGTCATTTTATTGAATCATCATACCTTGCAGGGGAATGAAAAGAAGAGATCTATTATTGCGGCGGTATTGGAGAAGAGAGGATGATGGAACATATGGTAATCTTCTGGAGGAAATCTTCAGAAAAATTGTCGGATATTAGATCCATTTCAATTAGAAAATAACTTTCTTTGGTTTATTCTGTCACAGTTATACTCTACCACTCTGTGATTCACAAGAAGTGTCCACCCCAGAGAGGCTATGTCCGTGCCTGCCTTAAAAGTAATGTATGCTTACAGTGGAAATAGAATGCTCTCCTAGTCTTTTTGTAGTTTCCAGAAGAATGTTGTCTCAAAACAACTATAGCTTTTTGGCATATGGGCTAGTGATATGCAAGTTAACTATGTGCTCTCTCTCTCTCTCTCTCTCAGTTGTACATGTAGCATTTATTGATTTTTTCAAAAGATGTTACAATTTAGCATGCATTGTTGGTTCTGAAACCTGCTAGTTTAACTATGTGCTTTCTCTTTTTATTCATTTTTATCAAATGATCTTACAATTTGGCATGCTTTGTCAGCTGTGAAACCTGCTAGGTTAACTAATTCTTCTGTTGCTTTATCATAATTCAACAATTAATATCATTGTTGTTGCCATTGTTTTTATTATTGTCATCCAACTCATAATATCATAATTTGAGATGTATGCTGTGTTCACTATTGATCTTTTTCCCAGCAAAGGACTGTGAATACCCAATATTTACTGGAGGAATTTGATGGTTTGGAAAGTAATTCATTGAGTATGACATTTTGCACTCTTTTGCAGGTGGAGGATATGTGGTATCTCCTGTAAACCAGGGGAAACAATCAGTTGTAAAACACATGCTTGCTATTGACTGGAAATTCTGGAGATCTTATCTTCAAACGTCTTCAGCTCGATCTATAACCATCCGGATGCTTGGGAGAGTTGCCGGTAGTTTATGCTAATTGGATTTTGTGTATTTTAACAATGCTTTCTTCTTCTAATTTTATGAATTTTGTCTGTATTAAAATAAAAACCTCTACATTTTTGTATTTGCAGCATTACGAGAGTTGTTTAGAGCAAAGCTAGGGAACTACCCTTCCTCTGATTTCTCATCTGGAGAGTTGACAAGCAATGTTAGGTTGCCTCAAAGTGAGCAGGATGTCAAAACTGAAGCTCAAACACTCACAGAGGAGAAGACCGAGGAGGATGTAGAAGATAGAGAAGTGGATAAAACGCCTTCAGAACATGCAAGCCTTGTAGGCCTGAATGATGCGGCTGATGAGTTCTTTGATGTTCCAGAACAATCAGATTATGACCTAGCTGAAAATGGTTGGCCTTCTGATTTTGGTTCAGAAATGTACTCTCAGGTATTAGAATTGGTAGAATTTGGATTGGTTGTTAATGACCAGCTTTATTTATCGTATCATTCATATTTGAATCAATTGATTGTCATTTTTACTGGACATACAAGTTGTGGTAGAATCATAATGAAATGATGGGTAGCAGCTACTCAAGATTCAAAACTCTTCTTAAATTGTATTTTTCTAAAATTGAAAGAGTCAAATGTTAATCCTTACTCCCTGCTGTATTTCTATCCAGGGGGTGGGTTGGGGCATAAAATATGTTTGAAAGTTTAGCTTTGTGATATGTGTGTGTGATCTGTAGGGTCAGGCACCCACATATCCACCACAAACATGTGTCATGTTCTTTCCTTCTGTGAGGCAGGAATGCCTGTATGCATCAATTTCCAATAGATATTTTTTCTGCATCTTGCACATGATTCACTTTGCAAAACTTGTCCATCTAGATTCTTCCATATTGCCATCCATTGCTCTTTTTTTATGTCGGTGTTACTCTGCTGTCATAACATGCTGTTATATTTTGTTTTTGCTTGCTTCAGTTCCCTCACTTTGTCTCTATTTGTATTAATTGTTGCAGGACATTCGGCATCCTAAGTTATCTACTGCTGCTGGTTTTGTAAAAAAATTGCATGATCTTGCAAGTGAGTCTAATTTTAGGCAATCAGTGTCTGATTTCACATTTGCAAATATCTTTCCATGACTTAATTTTGTTAAAGAAAAGAGCTTTTCATGATTTAATTTATTGATGGCTTGAGGTTTTTTTATTCTGCAGTTCAGAAGAGAGGTTATATGGACTTACAAGAGGTGGCAAGGGAAGACTGTATTCCATGCTGCTATGGAGCTACACTTCCAAAAGATCCAACATGTAATCTGGCTTGCAGTTGGACAGAAGCAGATCCCTCTACATTTTTAATCCGTGGAAAGAATTATCTAGAAGACCAGCAGAAGGTACTCTACATATTTTATTCTAATTTTGAAAGCTCAAAGATGCAATGTATCATCTCTCCAGGAATGATTTGCTGTCTGCAGGAGTTTGAGCTCCTGTAAAAGCAACATTGTAGTGATAATTAAAGTTGAAGTAAACTCATACAGTAGATCGTTTATTTGTCATTCATGAAATGTTTTATCATATCCAGCAATTGAGCAGAAAAAAAGCCACAAGAAGTTTTACTTTCTTGGTACAGTGAATTTGCTAAATTGTCAGACATTATGAACTATAGCATTTCTGAATCAAGGATCTATTTTAATTCAGTCTATCTCTGGTAATGTTGCTTACATTTTAAAACAACTGCAGAGCTTGAATGAGATAGAGTTTTAGGTGCTGTTTCTTATTTTATTGCTTCATTATTTTTTTTGTCTTCTTTCCAGGTTAAGGCAAAGGGAACTTTGATGAAAATGGTTGCTGCAGATTGGTTAAGATCTGACAAGAGGGAAGATGATCTTGGTGGCCGTCCTGAGAGCATTGTTCAGGTTGATTTGTGATTGCACATAAATTTTTTTTATTTAACATTAAGGTTTTCTTGTCACGAGTTGTCCTGTGAGCAAATTTACAAGTAGTCCTATTCTGCAGAAATATGCGGCGCAAGGTGGCCCTGAGTTCTTCTTCATTGTAAACATCCAGGTGGATTCTCTCTCCTGTTTAATTTTCTTTTTCTTTGTTTTTATTTTTATTTTCTGATCTTGCTATCGACAAGAACCAAGATATTTACCACAAATATTACAATGAACCAGGTTCCAGGTTCGACAACATACAGTCTAGCACTATATTACATGATGAATACTCCTGTGGAAGACTCACCTTTGCTTGAAAGCTTTATCAAGGGAGATGATGCGTATAGAAATTCGAGGTTTAAGCTCATTCCTTACATATCTAAGGTTAGAACTTGTAACAATTCTTTCAGCCATATTAGTTTAAGCCCAAGGATATGAATGCATGAAATTACATTTCTTATTAAGATCAGTCATCTCTTTCATTTGTGGCCTTTAAGATACACTAAAAACAAATGAGCCATATGCTTATACAATCAATTATCCACAAGAAGTCATTATATATTCTTACTCATGTTTATAAAGTACCTTTGCTAAAGTTAGTTTAAACTCTCTCTCTCTCTCTCACACACACACACATGCGTGCATACATACAAACACGCACACACAAGCATCTTATAAATAACAAGGAAAGACTTATTATTTCTTAAAACAATATTTTGCTTTTAGGTCTTTAAAATTGACTTCAAATTTGGCTTAATATAATGAGGTCTGTGAGTTTAATATCTCAGGGGTCCTGGATAGTTAAGCAGAGCGTTGGAAAGAAAGCATGCCTAGTGGGTCAAGCGCTTGAAATTAATTATTTCCATGGGAAGAACTACTTGGAGGTAAAGTACAGGAGTAATCATATTTATAGTTCATGAGGGTGGGCATTGTTCAATCCATTACTTGCATATCTTTCATTTTTGCACTTTGATCAATTTGGAATCTTCCTATGAAACCACAATATATTAGCAATTTCATTCAAAAAAAAAAAAAAAAACAAGGTGAGAATAAAGGAAAAAGGATGAATTGTTTGGCCCTCTGCTATATGTGTATATATATTGAAATCATGTTGCTGCCACTCTGCGCCTTGATGCTAGGCTGCTAGCTAGATTGGTAATAGAACCACGTGGAAGTACTCTTACGGGAAGGAGAGCTGTATCAAAGACAATTTGTGCATAAAATGGTTAATTGTCATGTTGTAAGACGCTAATTCTAAACATTATAATTTCAGCTTGGAATTGACATTGGGTCATCAACAGTTGCAAGGGGTGTGGTCAGTCTTGTTCTCGGTTACCTTAACAATCTGGTTATTGAAATGACATTTCTGATACAGGTAACACAACTTATCTTCCACATGTGACATGTGTTCTTCAAATTATAACTTAGTTATATTCCTCAGCACAAATTATATCAAGAGTAGAAGCAATTTGAAATTTCCTCATGAATGAGTTGCATAAACCAAGTTCTCTGATATATGAGCTACCTTTATAGTTTATACCAAATTCTCTGTGATTGTACCTCGCTTGGTGATTTTATTAGTCCATACTCCAAGTCTAAATGTGATTAAATGTATCTTGCAGGCTAACACGCCGGAGGAACTCCCAGAATATCTTCTTGGAACCTGCCGCCTTAACCATCTGGATGCCTCAAAATCAGTTTTAGTGAAACCGTGATTGTCTCCCAACCTTGTTTTTAGCTGGGGTCTTTTGATCAAATACAAAATGTAGATGCAGTAGACTGCAAACCAACTTGTGGATGCCATTCTTTCATTTAACAAATTCATACTGGCAGGAGGAGGGCCTTTGTTGAAATTGTCATGAGGGGATAACCCAACCTTTGTAAAGAAAGAAAGTTTCTTGAAGCTAATGCGCGTTCTTCAATATATGTTGTTGGTGAGATGTTCAAAACTGTTGTTAAACATTTTTTCGTTTGTTGCCATCGAGTGAAATCCCACAAAATATGGCCATGGTGCTCATAGTGTAGGTTTGGTGATTGCTGGGTGCCAATAACATGTATTTGGTGTGTTGGCGCTGAATAGTTTTGGCTTCTAATCCTCCTACTAATGTGCTTAATACAAATATTAGGCTTAAGAGCCAGAGAAATAAGAAAAACTGGGAAGAAATTCAAATTCTATTGTTCTATTTACCATGGAAAGTATGAATAAAAAACACAAAATATACAGAAATGTGTAAGAAAATTCTATTGAGTTTAACATGTCTTTCTTGGGTTTCTTTTTGGTAAGGCTATTAAGAATAAAAGAGAGGTTTCTATAAGATAAATTCACTTCATTGTAAAAAATGGGAAGAGAGTTATATTTTGGTTGAACAAGTGACATGGTGATACAACGTTTACCTTATCAAAACAGTCGTGGGCATCATGTATGTAGGAGAAAAATAAGTTGGGGTGGTTGACTAGAGCACCTAAGAGTTTCATAATCAAGAGTTAGAGACAGCTAAGTATAATAAAGGACTTAAAAGAGGATAGAATCACCTAGTTGGATGAAGGTCTTTATTGAATATATGTTATGCATGTAAAATGAAAGATGAATACATCAATCACATCTTCCTCTTTTTGTTATCATAGGATTTTTAGCGTATTTGATTTTTTTTGTATTTTGATATATTTAAAAGGGTGGATTTTATTGAATAGTTAGGTACTAAGGGTGAGTTTTTGAGTAATTTTAAAAATTGTTTTTAACATTTTTATCACTTGACTGATGAAAATTTTTAAGTATTAAAAATATTAAAAATATTTTTTAAAATCACTACCACACAATCTAAGTAAATTGAAGATATTGTACTTTTTTTTTTTTCATTTCTTGTTTTGTTCAACACACTTTACATACTCCCCATGTACTTTAACATGCCTTGGCTTCATTATTCACATCTTATTTTCTCTTATTCATAATATTATTTTTCCTATGCTCATAAAAAATGGTGGATGAAATTTATCAACATGCGCATACAAAGCCCTTTCTCACGAATGAAGCACAATTCTTGGCTCATATGTGTGGATTTTCAACCTCCAAACTCGGCTGAATCGACAGGAAGTTGGAACAAATAAAGCAGTCATCACCTTGCTTCCAATACAATTTTTTTAGTCATTATCTCATTTAAACTATGACCTAAACGTCTGATTCCCCTATTTATCACATTTCACTGGTTGGTAGACGTATGAGTATGACCATACCAATTTTTTTTTGAACTCTTATCATGTACCCCATGTTAATTCCTCTTGCGTCCAATTATAATATTTGACAAACCTCCCCATAAATTGAAATGGCGTATCGCTTTTCACCCAAGTAATCGTCAAGCCCCTGACTGCACCTTTCTTTAATCATCCATATTCCAAGCCAAAATAATTATTAATTCTCATCTCCATTACATGATTTAAGGCGATGTTTGGTTTCTAGAATGAATCTAGGAATGGATCCTGTCTTTATATACGTAAGAAAAAACAAACGCGGCCTTAAAGGTCTTAAGAGTGGCTCTCATGCGCTTGAAAGTTCAAAGTCGAAACATCTCACGATTTGTGTAGCGCAGCCCCTCGTCACGAACCCAATAAAATTTGAGAAGTATGGGGTGCTGGGCCCTATTTCCCATATTACCAAACGGCCAACAATAAACAATGAAATAAGTATAAAATAATATAAAATTTTCCATCATGGCTGTCCGCCACATTAGGGTATTTTGGTCATTCAACTGCCTTGAAAAATCCTCAATCGCCCGCCAACTAAAGCCCTCGGTCCGAGCTCAGTGCATCATGAACCCAACGGCGCACATTATAAAAAATCAGGCTACTGAATTATTTTACTCTTTTGCCCCTGCTGAACCGCTGGCCTCGTCTCGGTCGTCGTTGGGGGCTCTCTTGGTTTTCTTGGACACGCGGAGTGGCCAGCAAACTAGAAAATCTAGGGTTGTTTTCCCGGGAATTTTTGGGTCTGGTAAGAAATTTAGGGTATATTTTCACTTCCGGAAGGTTCCAATGGGCCATTTGCTATCGTGAGCGTTGTCTGGTGAAGTCCCAACACAGTTTGGGGCTATTTATGAGCACAAGATCCCGAAAATCGGAACAGGTAGGCCAAAATTTTCAATTCCCTTAAATCTTGTTCTCTTTTTGGACTTTATTACCTGTCTCCATACATGTCTGGATTCGCGCTCTTTTCTTATCCTCGGTTTGGTTAGGGTTTCGCTTGTTGGTGTGTTTTGTGGACTCAGAACGTCTTTTTCTTTGTGGTTCGTAAAGTTAATGTTGCTTCTCTTCGTTTCATTTTCCCTCTTTTGGTTTTCATTTTTTGCTTTTAGTTTTTCTTATTCCGCTGTTTGATTGCGGAAAAAGGGTAACGAGAGAAATCGGTTTTTGTCTCTTACAGCTACTTAACATGATTCAAAACTTTTTTTTTTTTTTTGAATTTATTTCTTCACCGAAGACAAAAACTTTCTTGTAAAAGGCGATGTAAATGTTATGATTTAAGTTTTTTTTTTTTTTATTTTCTCAGTCTGTCAGCGGCTAACTGGTGGCATGCGGTTTTGTTTTTGTATTAATTCGAGTTATCTTCACTTTGATTTAATACCCTCTATTCTCATACTTGAATATCAATATTATATTAAACAGAAATGTTGGAGGACTGGAAATTAGGGTTTAGAATAGGTGAATCAAATTTGTTTTCTTTTTGTTCACCTCCTGTTTGATTGTTGAGAAAACTGGGATAAATAAGAAAGAAGAAAATAAAATCTTGAAATCTTATGTTTAATGTTGTTTTGAGGATAGCTTCAAGTAAGCCAATTAGTGCAGATTTTTGTTTCTTTGAAGATTCCAAATTATGATAAATGTAGGAGATATTATTATTATTTTAAAATTTCCTGCAATTTCTCGCAATCAAATAGTGCTTCACTGCCTTCTTTTCTGTACCATTGGGATGCATTTTCTATTATCTCAGCCTTTCTCCGCTATTTTCTGTGATCATTAAACTGGGTTATACTTCCTGTTGCTTTCTTCTTTTTTCTTTTCCCTGCTAATGTTGTTGTTCTTCTTTCTGTTCTTTTCTCCTTTGGAAGTGGGCGGAGTAGGCAGGAGATAGATGGATCCTGCCCTGAAATATGCCATGTTGTTAATCCTTCTGGGTTGGGGTATGTATTAACAGAATATATTTCCTCTCTTTCTCTTTTTTACTCTCTTTTCACAGGGGCTTGCTAAGACTAAAAGGTGGCTTGTAATTGCATTTTAGACTTGCTAAGATAACTAAAAGGTAGCTTGTGATATGATTTGCATTCTACTCCATGAGATGTCATTTCTATCTGTACTAAACTTTTAGTGCATATGCCTAAATATTTGGTTGGACTCTTTGATCAACTTCATTCAATATGTAAGGAAACTTGGTTATAGTTGGTCTTTTGGTTAATTGCAGTGATTTGGGATGTTTTCCCAGTTTCTAGTTTAGTGAATGCTTCTCCTGCAAAACATGATTTTGGGCATTGTGAAAGAACTGTGAAAAAATGGGCATCTTCTTCGCTTGATTTAGAAGCGAAAGAAGACAAACATACACTTCGAGATTTGCTGTTTTTCCTCCATGTCCCAAGAACAGGAGGCCGAACATATTTCCACTGGTAATTTTCAACTGTTGTGACACACAGGATAATATTTTCCCTAAAGTTTGAGTTCCAATAGTTCAATAACAATGATGTTCCCTGCTTGTGGCTATTTTTTTTGTTTTCTTTTAATGGTTGCAGTTTCTTGAAAAGGCTGTACCCTAGTTCTCTGGAATGTCCGCGTTCTTACGATAAGCTGCGATTTGATCCCAGGTATTGTTTTTCTGTTTGTCATTCTTATATCCATACTGCATTTAATTATTAATCTTTCTTTTGTTTGGATTTTTTCTTTATGCCTTATGTATGTTGGCCTGTTTGGACCTTTACTCTCCATATGGTGGTACATTTATTCTGTTATGATTTACTTATTTATTTTTGTAATCCGTGCAATATCACTATATATGTTCCCCTTTTTGCTTCCTTTATAATAATGTCTTTCATGTCATCTTTGCTGCAAAGCAATAAGTTTTGAACAGAAATATATTACAAAGTTCAAGGAAGAGATATTTATTTAACAAAAGATGGTTTTATGCTACATCTCTGGTATGAAATCAGCAGGGTCTTCATTGCTCTCATACTGCTGCAACTGCTAATGTTTGTGTGCGCGCATTTTTTTTATCCTTTTCCTTTCTTGGCAAGCACTAATCACTTGGTTTAATCTATCATCTAGTAACTACTAGTCAAATGCATGTATCATGTGAGAATTGAGAAGTGAGTTGTGATAGGTTTTTGGTGTGACCCACCTATCAAAAAGGTTTTTGGTGTGACCCATTCACTTTATGGGGTAAGCTATTTTTTTGGAAGTGTTTTTATGCTCAAATTATAATTAATACATATTATTGGGAATTGGAGCAAGGGCATTGTTACCTGGAAATTTTTGTTGTTTCCTCTCATATTCAATATTTGCAGCATGCATATCTAATCATTTTGATGAAAGGGTTCGTAGTTCGACTGCATTGGGTGTTTTCCTCAAGTTTGTTTGTTTCTTTTGCCTTTTTGGTGCCTTCTATCGGAATGCTACTCTAGTTTACCTTTTCTAAAGCTAATTATGCTTGGAAACTGAAAACTCCTTCATAGTCAGAGTCTTCATTTGGGAAGTGGATGATAAAAAGGTTCATGCTAATTACTTTTTACCTACTAGGATGCTTTATAAAGCTTTCAACCTCGACCCTTTTTGTTCTATGCTCAAGCAATGGTGAGACAGTGTATCACTTTTTGTTCTATTGACCAGTGACTATGGATATCTGGTAGAGATTATTTAGGCTGCCAAATATTTCTTGGGTTCCCTGCAGAGGTATAGCCAAATTGATGTTGATTTAATTGATGCTTTCTAGGAGTAGCTTAAGAGGAAGAGTGCTTTGGCAGGTGGGGCCATGCTTAACATTTTTTGAGCAATTTGGAACCTTTTAGGATAAAATGGGTCCTTGTGGGGTGCCATTGATCTCACTTCTTTTTGGGGTCGATTATTAGCAAGTTCATAGATACTCCCATTAGTTTCAATGTGTCGTATTGGAAAAAGGTGTACAAGTTGAACAGAATTGTTTTAGTGATAATGAACAAGTGGACTCTAAAACCACCTTCACCGACCCAACCCCCCCAATCCCCCTCCCCCCCAACACCCCTGCACACATACCTAGGGTATATGATAAACAATTGGTTAATGCAGGATAGATGGAGATTGATGGAATGGTTAGAGTTCATGAAGGCACTATAGTTAAACTTTCTCTGAACCAGCTAGTTTTGGTTTGGCCAAGAGGCTGAAATTCTAACTTTACTGGAAGGTTTAGTTAAGGCAGCTTCTATGGATCTTTTAGATGATTCTAGTGTGAGGGGATCTGGTCATTGTCCTCTCTTGAGTGTCTCAGGGGAGGAGGGGACCCATGGAAATTGGATAATATGATGGCAGATTGTTGTTCCATGAATAATTCTAGGCTGTTCTTCCAATTGGATGCTGGGGGCAGCTGATCAGATGGTGGACCATGTGGCAAGTGAGGATCTTCAGTGGGGGGTTTTCAATGATGGGGCATTTCCTTCCCATCCTGAGCATTTGTATTCTCAGGTGTTCTTTTGATGCAATATTGCAATTGCTTTGTCTACATTATGCTGTTCATTAATTTTTTTTAGTATAAGGTAGCATGCTGTTCCAATTTTTGTTTTGAAATACTTTACACTTTATACTAATTTTGCTTCTGTAAGGCACTTCAAATGATGCAATGTGTTTTCTATGCAGCAAACCAAATTGCAGGTTGTTGGTTACTCATGATGATTATAGCATGATGTCTAAGCTTCCCAGGGAGAAAACTTCAGTAGTTACAATTCTGAGGAATCCACTTGATCGAGTCTTTAGCACTTATGAATTTTCAGTAGAGGTTGCAGCTAGGTTTTTGGTGCATCCTAACTTAACTTCTGCCAAACAAATGGCTCTACGCATACGTTCAAAAACTAAAGGAGTAAGTACACTGGATATTTGGCCATGGAAGTATTTGGTTCCATGGATGAGAGATGACCTCTTTGCTCGGGTATGTTTAACTTTACTTTTTCTGCTGGGCGTTTCTCCTTAATTCTTATTTTGTCTTTCTTTTTCTTTACCCTGGTGCCACACACTACCCTTTCTTTCTTCAGCAATGGGTCCATGAGCAATCCTTGCATCTCCCACTTTTAAATTATTTTGCAGTTCTCATTACACTTTTCTTTTTTCCTCTAAATGATTATCTTAGAAGAGAAAGATGATGAATTCAAAGGGGAAGAGGGGGTTCTCTAAAAGATAGATGACTAAATCAAAGTTGTTGTAGTAAGACAATGTACCCACAAAAAAGGCCCTTGTCATTTGGCCCCTGATATGAATGCTGGTTATCATAAAAGTAGTCTCACTATTTGAATAAAATTCCCAAAAGATCTTGTAAATTGCTGTGCCCTTCCCAATTTAAAGACATAAATGCTCCAGCCAATATAATGAAATTTTAAAAATTCAGTTATTTATTCATGAGAATATACATTTTTTTACTCTATGTTGCCATAAATTATTAGAAAAATCAAATACTATGTGCATAATAGTAGTAGTAGTAGTAGTAGTAGTAGTATTGTTAAATGCTGATAATAATAATACTAATAACATGCTAGTATGTCGCAAAGAGTAGTAACTTGGCAAATAGGAATGTTCAAAAGTAATTTTATAATATTAACTCAGTAATATATACAACTGACTGCTGAATAATGATCATTAGTATGTTTCAAAGAGTAGTAACTTGGCAAATAGGAATGTTTGTAAGTAATTTTATAATATTAACTCAGTAACATATACAACTGACTGCTGAATAATGATCGTTAGAACATCTCATGTAGAAGTGCGTTAACAAATTATGTTATTCATCAGTTTTCATATATGCTTTTGCACTTTCTTGTAATTTTCATTAAAATAAGAGAGCTAGTTATCTTATATCAGATATGGATCCATCCCTCTCCCACATGATTTAATCATACATCCTTTGGAAGGCAGACCTTCAAAAGAAACTATACCAGAAAATGCAAAAATTTCTTTGGCTTTTCCTTGGCTTATCTTGCAATTTCAACTTAAGAGGGAAGTGCAAGGTCTAATATTTATGCAGATAAGTAGTGTGATAAATCAAATTCTTGAAGTTGGAAAGAGGTTGACTGTTTGAGTCTCTTGATTTATCTGCAGAGGGCTCTCTCTTTATTGGGCCAGCCACTCTATGTGAGAATTAAAACATTCTGTTGATTTTGAAACCTCAAAACTTATGTAAAATCTTGGAAACCTCCACAAAGAGAGGTTAGACACTTGCTAACCTCACCTATAATTCTTTCTCTAGGCTCACAACCTTGTGTGTGCATACCATCTATATGTCATAATCTAGGAGAATAAATAATCCAGTCATGTTTTTCCATTTACTTGGATGTCAATTATTTTTTTTTTTGTTTTTTTTTTTTTTGGTGTTATCTATAGAACAACCTTATTATTATTCCTAGTTACTTATTTCTTTTGTTTCAATGGATAGAGAGATGCTAGAAAGCACAAGGGTCCAAATTATGTTAAAGGCAATGATTCGTACAACATGGAAGAGATTGTCATGTCATTACATGAATACATTAATGATCCTATTGCTCGAGACATTATTCACAATGGAGCTACATTCCAGGTACACTAGCATTTATCTCACTTGTGTATGTGTGTGTGTGTGTGTGTGTATATATATATATGTTGTTTAATTGTTTTAAAAATCTCTTTTTAACTTGTATTTACTTACAACAAAACCATGGATTAGATATAAAATGTTAAGTGTTCATTGGGTTCTTTGTGGGGTCATTTTATTTATAAAACTAATGACATGACCCTATTCTCCCCTATTATTCAATTTCACATTAAAGAAAAATGGTTAGATTCCTCGTGTTTGCATGCATGAACTTTAGTGTGGAACAAGGTGGATTCGTAAAGAGCCTAAATGCAATTTTTTTTGGTTTTAATTCATAAGAAGGGGGAACAGAAGACCTTAAGGATTTTAGGCCAATCAGCTTGGTGGGTGGCCTCTACAATTTGTTAACGAAAATGTTAGCCAATAGACTTAAGAAGGTGGTGGGTAAGGTGGTATCAAAATCCCAAAATGTCTTTGTGGAGGGAAGACAAATTTTTGATGTAGTGCTTATCGTTAATGAGGTTATTGACTTGTTTATGAAAAGCAATGATTGTGGTTTAATTTGTAAGCTTGATATTGAGAAGACTTATGATCATGTTAATTGAAACTTGTGGCTTGATTATAAAAAAGATGGGTTTTGGGGAGAAGTGGATCAATTGAATTAAATTGTGTGTTCTACAATAAGATGTTTTGTGCTTGTTAATGGCACTCCATCAAGCTTTTTCCAAAGCTCTTGAGGTTTAAGGTAACTAGACCTTCCTTCACCGTATTTATTTGTGATGACCATGGGGGTTCTCTATTGTTTGCTTTATAGGGTGAGAGGCAGAGGTGGAGAGGGGGTGGAAGTTTCCCATTTGTTCTTTGTCGATTTTACTTTAGTTTTTTGTGAGTGATCTTAGGAGCAATTGACTTATTTGAGTTGGATGCTCATGTGGTTTAAGGCTAATTGAGGTTGGGAATTCATTTGGAAAAGAGCGAATTGTTAGATAGTGTACAGTTATTTACTTTTCTTTTTTTCTTATTGTATTGTGGGTTCCACTAGCATGTATATATATACCCAATGTGTATTATTGTATTCTTCTTCAATAACAAAAATTAGGGATTCTCCCTTTTCTCTCTTTTCACATGGTATCAGAGCCTAGAGAGAAAAACCTAATTATTTTCGATTTATCCGTGAATTAATTTTGGGAAACCTTTCAGTGACTGTGTTTCATTCCGGTCACCTTTCCCATCTCCTAAAGCTTTTCGGTCGACCCTCACCATTGTCAGAAAACCCTCACCGCTGGTGACTTTTCCGACGACTTTTTCCAGCGAAGTCCTTTTCCGACATCGACCATACCATCAGGTGCGCAAGGAGGAGATCTTCAAGTTTTGTCAAAGCACCGGAGGAAGAATCTCAATCACACGCCGGTCATGTGTGTTTCTTCTCTGGCGGCCTGAACCTCACGCGCCGGCGCGTGGAGAACTTTCCGGCAACACGCTTCCACCTCCAGCCTCGCATGACGTCGTCTAGCCACTCTCCATCTGTGCTTGTGCCATTCGAACCCTGCTTCCCCATTTTTTTGGCATTTCAGCCTCCGCGGGTCTTATTTCAGCCTCCTCAGGCCTCCAACAGCAGCTCCCTTCCTTGGCCGAGACCTGTGTGTACCTTGGGAAGGCCTCTTCTTCATCTCCAGTCCCTTTTCTCCTTTGTTTGGGTCTCGACATACTAGGTTCTTCTTCCACGGCCGTGATCGACCTTCCTTTAGGGCTCTCTTTGATCCAAACATATTTTGTTCTCCAGATAAGTAGATATGGTTACTAAAAGTTCCATTTTTTTCCTCTATTATATCTAGATCTCCTATGATTACTTCGGAGAAATTGGTTGACAGTGAAAATTATTTGTCCTGGTCTGCCTCTGTGGAGCTTTGGTTTATGGGTTAAAGTTATGAGGATCACCTTGTTACGCAGGATGTGGATATCCCTAAGGTTGACAGAGTACAATGGAGGAAGATAGATGCACAGTTATGTAGTGTGTTATGATAATCAGTTGATCCTAAGATTCTACTTCATCTTCGGGCCTACAAAACATGTTTTAAATTTTGGAATCAGGCGAAAGGGCTATACACGAATGATATCCAACGTCTTTATAAGGTGGCTTCTTCTATTGTCAATGTCAGACAACAAGATATGGATTTATCTACTTATATTGGCCAGATTGCCTCTCTTAAGGAGGAATTCTTGATCGTGATGCCTCTTACTACTGATGTTGGGGATCAACGAATACAGATTGACAAGTTCTTCATGGTTCTTACGCTTATTGGCCTCCGTCCAGATCTTGAGACCGTCCGCGATGAGATTCTTGGCAGTTCCTCCGTTTCATCCTTGGATGATGTGTTTGCTTGCCTCCTCCATATCTCCTTCACTCAGACTTTGCCATCTGATAACACTTTAGATTCTTCTGTGTTAATTTCTCAAACTAACTCTCGAGGAGGACGCAGTGGTAACCGAGGTAGAGGCCAACGTCCTCATTGCACCTATTGCAATAAGCTTGGCTACACTCGTGATCGGTGTTATCAGTTACATGGGCGGCCTCCCTGCACTGCCCACGTGGCCCAGTCATCTGATCCTCAACCGCCTTAGCCTCCGAGCTCCTCCATATCTCAGGGTATTTCCCTCACTGACAGTGAGTATGATCAGGCCACCAAGTCAGCTTCTGTTGCCCAGACTGGTAATGCTTCTGCTTGTCTTACCCACACATCTTCTCTTGGACCTTGGATTCTAGACTTTGGCGCTTTTGATCACATATCTGGTAATAAGGATCTTTTATCTTCTATTACTACTACCTCTGCCTTACCTATTGCTATCTTAGCTAATGGTTCTCAAACTGTGGCTAAAGGCATTGGTTTGGCACATCCTCTCCCTTCTCTACCTTTCACTTCTGTCCTTTATACTCCTGAGTGTTGCTTTAATCTTATCTCCATCAGCAAAATCACTTGTACTCTTAATTGCTCTATTACCTTTTTTGATAAATTTATGACCTTGCAGGACCGGCATACGGGGAAGACGATTGGCATAGGACGTGAGTCTCAAGGCCTCTATCACCTCACCTCGCCTTCAACTCCTGCAGTTTGCATTTCCACTCATGCTCCCCTCCTCATCCACAGTCGCCTGGGCCACCCTAGTCTATCCAAGTTCCAGAAGATGGTCCCTCGTATTTCATCTTTGTCGTCGCTTGCGTGTGAGTCCTGTCAGCTTGGGAAACATACTTGTGTCTCGTTCCCAAAGCGTTTGAATAATCGGGCAAAGTCTCTTTTTGAACTTGTCCACACCGATGTTTGGGGTCCTTGTCGGACTGCGTTTACTTTAGGATTTCAGTATTTTGCCACTTTCATTGATAACTATTCTCGATGTACTTGGTTATTTTTAATGAAAAATCGAGCCGAGTTATTCTCTATTTTCCAGAAATTTTATGCTGAAATCCAAACCCAGTTCAATATTTCTATTCGTGTGTTACGTAGTGACAATGTCAGGGAATATTTTTTTGACCCATTTACTTCATTTATGTCCCAACATGGGATCCTTCATCAGTCTTCTTGTGCTTATACTCCTCAACAAAATGGGGTAGTTGAACGTAAGAATCGACATCTTGTTGAGATAGCTCGTACTCTCCTTCTCCATAGTAATGTTCCTTTTCGTTTTGGGGGGGACGCTATTCTTACAGCATGTTATTTGATTAATCATATGCCCTCATCTATATTAGATGATCAGATTCCTCATTCCCTTCTTTTCCCTGACCAACCACTTTATTTCCTTCCTCTGCGTGTTTTTGGTTATACTTGCTTTGTTCATATTCTCACTCCTGGACAGGACAAACTTTTTGCCAAAGCCACAAAATGCATCTTCTTGGGATACTCCAGACTTCAAAAGGGTTATCGTTGTTATTCCTTTGAGACTCATCGCTACTTTATCTCCGCTGATATCACCTTCTTTGAGGACTCACCATTCTTCTCCACCTATGAGTCTCTTCCCGTTTCTGAAGTTTTACCCTTTCCCATTATCTCCCCACTTGATGCAGTGCCTTCTCGCCCACTTCAGGTTTATCATCGCAGTCATCGTGTCGCTGTTCCTCCTTCTTTGGCCAAGGTACCTGCTGACTCACTTCCTATTCCTTCGGTTTCTTCTACCCCAGCTCTGCCTCCTTCTGCTGACTTACCTATTGCTCTTCGGAAAGGTAATCGATCTACTCATAATCCTTATCCCATTTACAATTTTTCGAGTTACCATCGATTATCTTCACCCTATTTTGTATTTGTTTCTGCTATATCTTCTGTTTCTCTTCCTTAGAGCACCCCTGAGGCTCTTTCCCATCCAGGCTGGCGACAGGTAATGGTAGATGAAATGACTGCTTTACACTCTAATGGCACTTGGGATCTTGTTGTTTTACCCTCTGGTAAATCTACAGTCGGTTGTCGTTGGGTCTACACAGTTAAGGTTGGCCTTGATGGTCAGGTTGATCGCCTTAAGGCCCGCTTAGTTGCTAAAGGCTATACTTAGGTTTATGGTTCTGATTATGGTGACATTTCTCCTGTTGCCAAGATTGCTTCTGTTCGTCTATTGCTCTCCATGGCTGCTATGCGTTCTCGGCCTCTTTATCAGTTAGATATTAAAAATGCTTTCCTTCATGGGGATCTTGCTGAGGAAGTTTATATGGAACAACCACTTGGTTTTGTTGCTCAGGGGGAGTCTGGTTTAGTGTGTAAGTTACGCCGTTCTCTATATGGCTTGAAACAATCTCCTCGAGCATGGTTTAGCCGTTTTAGTTCTGTTGTTCAGGAGTTTGGCATGTTTCGCAGTACAGCAGACCATTCCGTTTTCTATCATCATAACTTTTTGGGGCAGTGTATTTATCTGGTAGTTTATGTGGATGACATCGTCATTACAGGCAGTGATCAGAATGGTATTCAGAAACTAAAGCAACACCTTTTCACCCACTTTCAGACTAAAGACTTGGGGAAACTCAAGTATTTCTTAGGGATTAAGATAGCTCAATCGAGTTCCGGTGTGTTTCTTTCCCAAAGGAAGTATGCTTTAGACATCTTGGAAGAAACCAGTATGTTAGACTGTAAACCGGTAGACATTCCTATGGATCCAAATGTCAAACTTATACCAGGACAGGGGGAGCCTTTAGGAGATCTTGGGAGATATCAGCGACTTGTAGGTAAATTGAACTACCTCACCATTACTCGTCCAGACATTTCTTTTCCTGTAAGTGTTGTTAGTCAATTCCTACAGTCACCATGTGATAGCCATTGGGATGCTGTAATCCGCATTTTTCGATATATCAAAAGCACACCAAGCCATGGTGTGTTGTACGAGAACAGAGGTCATACCCAGGTTGTTGGTTACACAGATGTAGATTGGGGTGACTCACCCACAGATAGATGTTCCACTTTTGGGTATTGTGTTTTTATTGGAGGTAACCTAATATTCTGGAAGAGTAAGAAACAAGATGTAGTGGCCAGATCTAGTGCTGAAACCGAGTATCGAGCTATGGCTTTGGCAACATGTGACCTCATATGGCTGAAACATCTTATTCGGGAGTTGAGATTTGGAAAGGATGAACAGATGAAGCTCATCTGTGACAACCAAGCCGTTTTGCATATTACATCCAATCCAGTCTTCCATGAAAGGACCAAACACATTGAAGTTGACTATCACTTCATTAGAGAGAAGATCGCATCAGGATGTGTGGCGACTAATTTTGTCAATTCAAATAATCAACTAGCAGATATTTTTACTAAATCTCTTAAAGGTCCTAGAATTAAATACATTTGTAACAAGCTTGGTGCATATAACATATATGCTCCAGCTTGAGGGGGAGTGTTAGATAGTATACAGTTATTTACTTTTCTTTTTTTCTTATTGTATTGTGGGTCCCACTAGCATGCATATATATATATATACCCAATGTGTATTATTGTATTCTTCTTCAATAACAAAAATTAGGGATTCTCCCTTTTCTCTCTTTTCGCACGAACTAATTCCAATGGGGAGGATGGAGAACTTACAAGAGTTGGTTCCAGAGCTCAGTTAAAGGGTGGGTGCGCTCTTGTCCTCTTACTTGGGTTTTCCATTGGGTGCTTTGTTTAAGTTTGTGGCAATGTGGGATGAAGTGGAGTAGAGGTTTTGCAAAAGACTAGCTACGTGGAAAAGACAACATATCTCTGAAGGTGGGAGGCTAACCTCGATTCATAGCACCTTATCTAGTATTCCTATCTATTTTATATCTTTATTTTGTACCTATCAAAAAAAAAAAAAAATCTATTTTATGTCTTTATTTTGCATTTCAAGGACAATTGGGGTTGAGGTTGGAGCAAATTCAAAGGGGTTTCCTATGGGGAGGATGGACCCTTGTGTAGAAACCGCATTTAATAAGGTGAGCTATTGTTTGTTCAAACAAAAGTAAGGATCATCTAGGGGTTAGGAATCTCTCGACACTTAACAAAGCCCCGCTTTGTAAATGAAGTTGGTGTTATGCTAAGGATAGGGGGGCCTTTTAGAAGCAAGTCATAAGTGGAAAATATGTGGAAGAATAAGGAGGGTGACGCTCTTGTGAAGTGAGAGAAGGGTATGGGGTTGAGTTGTGGAAAGTCATTTGGAAGGATTGAGATCTTTTGACTAGTAAAGTTGCCTTTTCAATGGGTAATGGGCGAAGGGTGAGATTTTGGAAGGACAAGTGATGTGGTGACAAATCGTTATGTATTACTTTTCCTTTTTTATTTGCTATGGCTGTTTTTAAGGAGGCTTAGGTAGCCTGTAGCAGATGTTTGGAACCCATTAGATGAAGGGGATGTTGGCCCCCCCACTCCTCTAGGATTTTCAATGATTGAGGGGTGGAAATTGTGGGGTGTTTCCTTATGAGACTGTGAAGGAGGAAGGTGCGTTGGGATGAGGAAGATAAGGTGATCTGGACAAAGTCAAAGAATGGTAAATTTTCTGTAAAGCCTTATACTCGGCTTTAGAGTCAGGAAGTCCAACCTCTTTTTCGACAAGTGTTATTTGGAACTCTTGGGTGCCACCAAAGGTGGGCTTTTTTGTTTGGGAGGCTATAGGTTATAAGGTTTTAACCTTGGATCATTTATAGAGGAGATGATGGTTTTTGACAAACATATATTTCATACGTCATTTAAAGGAAGAATTCATTGATTGCATCCTCATTCATTGTGTCAAGACAAGGGCATTATGACATTTATTGTTTTCCTTGTTTGGCGTGTTATGGGTGCTTTCCTTCTCGGTTAGAGAGAAGCTATTAGGATGACATGACTCTTTCATGGGTAAAAAAACAGAAAAAGGTGTGACAGACTGCTTCCTTATGCTTATTTTGGACAATCTGGAAGAAAAGAAACTGTAGATCGTTTGAAAATGTGAAACATTCCTTTTAAGGGCTAAAACACTATTTTCTTTGTAATCTTTTGGCTTGGTCTAAGTTGATTATAATTTTAAGTCCTTCTTCTATAGTAGATTTTGTTGATTGGTTGGACTCTTTTTAAGGGGGTGGTGTTTTTTGTTGTCCTTTTTTTCTTTTGGTGGTCTCAGTAGACGTCTGTTGTATACTTCCTTTGTACTTTAGGGTGAACTATTGACGTTTCTTTTTGTAACACTCACTTGCTTTGCCCATAAAAAAAATAACTTCAGTATGGAAGGTGGTTTTTTATTTGATATCTAATTCTTGAAATTTGTTGAAACTACCTTCTAGTTAATTAGGATATCTAGTTGACTAGTTCTTGAATTAAACTGCTTTGGAACAATTGGCTAATAAAATTTGAGGATGAAAGGAAAAGGGGAAGTGGTTGCTATTTGATGGTGCCCTTCTCTTGTTTTATTTCTTTTCTATAGATGTGAGTCATGCTTTGCAAAATGATTGAAGGTTTTATCTTTGTAAGCCTTCATTTCTTGATATATGGGACCCAATGTTGGGTTGTTCTTTAGGGTAGTTCTAGTTAAAGAATCATGGGTTTGGTTGGTTGGATTGCTTGTCCATTTGTGTGGAAAAGACTTGTTAAAAAAGTCAGGGGATGCTTTTGGGTTTTGTGGTGGTGGGTGAAGACATTGCACTATGACACCTTAGCTGGGCAGGATTTTGGTGTAGCTAAATGGCAAATTGGTGTCATGGGAAATGGAGGTTGTCATGGTAGCACTCGCTTTGCAATGCTTTATGGTGGGAGTCCCCTTCTTTGATAATTGACATTGGTAAGGACATTAACTTATGTTTGTAGCTCTTCTATTGAAGCCAGGGCTTCTAGCCACCATTGAGAAGTTAAAGATGTTGTTAGGTGCCCACCATTGAGAGGTTGAAGATGTTGTTGGGTGCCCGCTTTTTTTGAAGGGTGTCCATGGAAGAAGTTTCTTTTTTGATAGGAAATAACAATTTAATATATTAAGATAAGTAACAAGATGTACAATAGAAGGATGAAGAATTCTCTAAAAAAACAAACTACACAAAAAGCATATAAGGACCTTCAAAGTACTAAATAAATCTATTCAACTATGAGGTGCCATAACTTAGATGGTTAACATGGTCCTTCAATCTGAGAAAGGCCTCTCTTCTAAATGGAGATAGTGAGAGTGTAGGAAGGGAGCGCAATATGGCTTCACGCATTTTCAAATTCAAAACCTTCTTTGGTAGGGATTAGTGAGTGAGCCTCTAGGGTGTGTATTGTACTAGTGCACAACTATGGGTACTGCAATTTTGGGCATGTTGAAGCAAGTTGAAAGCCTAAAAATCCAAATGAAATGAGGTCAAGTTCTCATATTCATTGTAGTGGTGGACAAGGATTAAAGAATCGACCCATCAAGGTAGCCTAGCTGGTCAGGGCGAACACATTGGGAAGTGTGGTCCTAGTAAGTGGCATATGGTCCTGGGTTCAAATCCTGCCATTAATGATACTCAAAATTTACCCAATGTTGGTTGTTGCAGGGCGGTTAACACTCCAAAGTTTAGGTTCCCATGGAGAGTTCTAAGGGCTTGACCATGGAAGGTTCGTCGGTTATCAGAAAAAAAAAAAAAAAAGGATTAAAGAATCCATTTTCATGGGAATATAAATAGTTGGATTTTATGGAAATATTGATGGAAATTTTAACCAAAAAAAATTGATAAAATGACAATCAAAATTTATAGAAATGTTAGGAAAAATTGCAAAAAATGATAGAAGAAACAATAAACAATAATATATATATATATATATATATATATATATATATATATATATATATATATGTAATTTGTGATCAATAATAGTATATAGAATTTGGAAATATTTTAATGCTAAAATAATGATGTATATTTATTTTAGATGTATTTAGGCATATAAAAATACGATTATATTTGCATGATATTTTTTTATTTGAAAATATTTTTTATTTTATGTAACTTATTTTATATTTAATTCTTCATTACAGTTTTATATTTTCAATGATAAATTAAATGGAATTTAAAAATTACATTTATATATATATATATATATATATATAGGGAAGTGTAAGGATCCAAGCTTTAAGAAGTCAACAAGTATGTGTCATGGAGTTCTCTTTTCCCTTCCCTTTTCTTCTTCCTTGTCAATTAAGGGAGGAGATCAAAGAGATGAGTGAAGCCTCAAGGGGTAGAAGAAGTTGGTTTGTTGTGGAGTTTAAATCTTTCGAGCTTTCGAATGATGATGTGGGAGGGAAGTTGAGAAGGTGCATTTGGGAGAGATGTAGAGGTGTTTCCTCTTAGATTAGGTTTGGGGATGCAAGCTTATGCTTTTTGTTGGATGGAGTTGAGGCTTGTTGTAAGGAGAATGGAAATAGAAGGTGGTTCATTAACCGGGGGGAGGAAGGGAAGGAAGTATAGGTTGGAGCGTTGCTCAAACGAGGCGGGAAGGTTCCATCTTTGCTCAGTTGCGAGGCCTTGGAGTGGTTCTATTTGGAGGATTAAAAGTTTTTTAGTAACCTAAAGGTTTCTTTGAGGGAAAAGGGGTCGAAGTCAAGGATGCTTGTGGAGGTTACAAAGTTGAAGCCAAGGAGGATAGGAGATTCGGTTTGGTTGGAAATAGGAGAAAAAGAGTTACTAAGAAGGATGGAACGGATGGATTGTTGTTTAGTGGGTTGGTGGGGTGATTTTTTGGTTCCTTTTCTTTAGTTGGAGTTTGTGAGGAAGTGGGTGAATCACCATTGGCTCTTAAAGGGAAGACTGGGAATTATTGTTTTGGGAAGAGGGCTATTTTTGTTTGAGTTTGAGTCATTGAGTAAGGTTGAGTGGGTCCTTGCCAGAGGCAAAAGAAGGATAAAGAGAATTTCTTGAATTTGGAAAGATGGAATCTGGAGGTGGGATGTTTCTGTAGGGGAGCTCATCTAAAGAGGCTTGGGTGTGGATGGTGGGTTTCCCACTTCATCTGTGGAGCCGTGAGGTGTCCAAAAAAATCAGTGATGGCTATGGAGGTTTTACTGTTGTGGATGAAGATACCACATTTTTGTTTGAGTTGTAATGGGCCAAAATTTTGGTGAAGATGGTGGGAAGGGACTTATCCAAGTCTATTCAGGTTGTGGTGGGGTTGGGGTGTTTCTCTATTTAGTTGTGGTGGGAAATTCCGCCTTGGTTTGTGTAGGTGGTGTCGTTAAGAGGGAGCTGCTTGAACAGAGTTATAGTGGCCAGGGAAGAAGATGAGGGAAGCCCACGCACTTCTTTCAGTGGAAGCCCTAGGGGTAGGGGGTTGAAGATTGAGGAGCAGTTTGAGGTACAAGTCGTGTTGCCCTTTGGAGGAAAGTCAAGGAGAGTTGCAGCCTTTATTGCTACTTACTCTATAGGGGCGTTTGATGGTGGGTCTGAGGAGGGTGATGGGGAAGGGAATCTAAAGTGCAGAGGTAAAGGTATAGGGGTCAACGTTTCTAGTCCTAAACATATGGGTGGGTACAAAAGCGGGTCGTTTGGTCTAGGTCATTTGGAGGCCTAGTCTTTTGCATGGCTTGGAGCTTTCAAAGAAAAGGGGTTGGGAGAAAGGAGTTTTTAGGCCAAATTAGTGGGCTGTAAGGTGGAGTTTGGAGTGGGTTTTGGGCTCGGTGTTGTGGGCTATGCGGGTGGGGGGTTATTAAAAGAACCAACTCCCTGGGTATTTTTGGAGCTAGGGCACCAGAAAGGTCTTCATGGGGCAATTTAGGAGAAGAAAGGAGCAACGAAGGTCTCTTCGTTGGGGTCTCGAGGGAAGATCTGATGGTGGCAACTAGTGCGGTGAACGTTAGAGTCGCGATAACCGACAAAGCACTATTGGCTGAATCATCTAGGTATGTTGATCCTCCTTCCTTCTCTGTGGGGGCATGGGATTCCTCTTTTACTCCTTCCTCTATTTTTAGCCAGGCCTTGGTGGCTGGTGGGTCTTCTGGCCTAGGGGGGTTGGTAGCTGTGGAAGGAGAGGGGAATCAGGATTTGTTGAGGATCATTTTAGCCGACGATAGCTCGTGGGAGGTGATGATAGTGGGGCAGAAGGCTTTGGTTGCGGTGAGAGTGGGGGATATCATTGAAAGGACCGAGCATGAGGGACCTTTGAGGAAGCCACAAAAGGGGAAGAGGAGAGAGGGGGGCGCGGTTGGTCTTGGGGTCATTAGGATGATAGTTGCTTGGTGAAGCTTAGTAAGGATTTGGGATTCTTGATAGATGGACTTGAAGGGGAAATTCTGAACTTGCCCCAAAGGATGAAAAGTAGAAGGAACAGTGCAAAAAAAAAGGGGATGTTCAACTTCTACTAGGTTTGAACATGAACTAAAAAAGTCAAAATGTTTGATTAATTACAATGGAGTGAGCAGAAAAAGTGGGATGGACAGAGGAGGAGGGGTTAGAGTCTCGAGCCTTAGATGAAGATAAAAATCTTATTATGGAATGTAAGAGGGGTTAACAACAATAATAAGAGGAAGTTAATTGAGGCATTAATCAGGTCTTAAAGGGTGGAATTGGTTTGTCTATGGAAGACTAAAATTCAGGATATGTCCCTTGGGGTGGTGTGAAGTCTAAGAGTGGAGAGATTTCTAGAGTGGGGAGTAGTGAATGCAAGGGGTGTAGTTGGTGGGTTCGTAGCATTCTGGGACAACAAAATGCTAGAGTTGGTTGGGATGGAGGTGGGTTAATTCTGAATCTCTTCTCATTTTAAAATTTCGAGGATGGATTTGTGTGGATTTTTACGGGTGCTTATGGTCTTGCCTTGAAGAGAAGCAGAGGAGTTTTCTGGGAGGAGTTAGGGGCCATTCACAGATTGTGAAATGATCCCTGGTTCATTAGAGGGGATTTTAATGTAATTAGATTCCCTAGTGAGCGTAGTAGGGAGAGGAGGGTGTCTTTAGCTATGAAAAAGTTCTTGGAGGTGATTGATGGTTTGGATTTGAGAGACTTTCCCTTGTAGGGGGGTCTGCTCACTTGGAGAGGTGGATTGAATAGTCAATCCATGTCAAGATTGGATCATTTTTTGGTCTGGGAGGATTGGGAGTGCTATTCTAGTGGGGTGGTGCAGTGCACTCTTCCTAGACCGGTGTTTGATCATTGTCTCATTTTGCTAGATGGATAAAGGGCCCAATTCCTTTTCACTTTGAAAATATGTGGTTGAAGGAGGAGGGATTTAAGGAGTTGCTGAAGAGCTAGTGGCAAGGGTTCAATTTCAGCAACTCCTATAGCTTTGTTTTGGCAACAAAGTTGAAGGCTTTAAGGACCAATTCGAGAATCTGGAACAAGGATGCATTTGGGAAGGTTGGGGTTAACAAGAGTTTGGTGTTGCACAAAGTGTCTTTTTGGGATGAACATGAGAAATTGAGAGTGTTAACGGTGGAGGAAATGGAAGCTAAAAAGAAGGCAAGGGAGGAGTGTGAGAAATGGGCTCTCATGGAGGAAATTACTTGGAGACAAAAATCTAGAGAAGTGTGGCTGAGGGAAGGTGATAGGAACACTAGCTTCTTCCATAGAATGACTTCCTCCCATAGAAGGAGGAATTGTTTAACTAAGATCAAAATTAATGGAACATGGTTATCAAAGGAGCATGAGATTCAAGGTGGTGTAATCGATGCTTTATAGAACTTGCTAACAAAACCTAGTGATTGGCATCCTAGTTTGATTGGGTTGGATTTTGAAAGAATTGGAAAGGAGGATGCTGCTAGGCTGGAGGAGGCATTCTGTGTGGAAGAGGTCTTTTCCACCCTTGCAGAGCTCAACGGGGACAAAGCACCTGACCTGGATGGTTTCTCTATAGCATTTTGGCAGTTTAGTTAGGAGTTTGTGAAAGATGAGGTTGTGGGCTTTTTTAGGGAATTCCATGAACAAGGAAGATTTGTTAAGAGTTTGAACACTACATTTTTGGTATTAGTCCCAAAAAAAGGAGTTGATGATCTTAGAGACTTCACACCTATTAGTTTGGTGGGAGGCCTGTGCAAACTATTGGCAAAAACGTTAGCTAATAAGCTAAAGAAGGTGTTGCCTTCGTCTCAAAACGCTTTTGTTGAGGGAAGACAAATTCTTGATGTTGCGTTAATTGCTAATGAGGCCATAGATTCTCTGTTAAAAGGAATGAGAGTGGTGTGTTGTGCAATCTGGACTTAGAGAAAGCGCATGATCATATAAATTGGAATTTTTTACTGCTAGTGATGCAAAAAATGGGTTTTAGGTAGAAGTGGGTAGGTTGGATAAGGTGGTGTATCTCTACAGTGACGTTCTCTATTTTGGTTAATGACACACCTTTAAGTTTCTTCCACAACACTATTTTGGAAGCAAGTTATTAGTAGGAAGTTTGGGATGGAAGAAAGAGGGTGGTGTACTCGTGAAATGGGGGGTATGGTGTGGTGTTATGGAAGGAAATCATGAAGGAAGGGTCTCTATTGAATAACAAAATTGTGTTCTCAGTGGGGGATGGTAGAAGAGTGAGGTTTTGGAAGGATAAGTGGTGTGAGGACGATGCTCTGTGTGTTTCTTTCCCCTCTTTGTATGCCTTGGGGGCTTTAGAAGAGGCGTGGGTGGTGAAGGTTTGGGACATTTCGATTGAGGAGTGGGGTTGGAATCCTTGGTTCTCTAGGCCTTTCAATGATTGGGAGGTGGAGATGGTGGAGAGGTTCCTTGTGACTTTACAAGGGAAGAGGGTGATTACTGACTTAGAGGATAGAGTGCTATGGAACCAAGGATGGGAAAATTCTGTTAAGTCCCTTTATGATGCATTGGAGCTTAAAACTGCAGTCCCATTTTGGAGGAGTATCATTTGGAGCCCTTGTGTTCCTACTAAGGTGGGCTTTTTCACTTGGGAAGCTTTGTGGGGGAAGACTTTGACTTTGGATCAACTAATGAGGAGGGAGAGGTCCTTAGCTAATAGATGTTTCCTTTGTTGTGCTGAAAAAGAGTAGATTGATCATATTCTAATCCATTGTACCAAGACTAAGGTTTTGTGGGAGTTATTATTTGCTCTTTTTGGTGTGACATGGGTCCTCCCATTGTCGGTTAGAGAGACCCTTCTTGGTTGGCATGGTTCCTTTGTGGGCAGGAAGTATAAAAAGACGTGGATGACAACTCCTTTATGTCTCTTTTGGATGGTTTTGGAAGGAAGGAAATAGGATTGCCTTTGATAATGATGAGCTTTTGATTCAAAAGATGAAAAATTCTTTTATTTGTAATTTTCGGTCTTGGACTAAGTTATTTATAGCTAAAGGACCTTTACCTTTAATCAATTTTATTTATTTATTTATTTTTATTTTTATTGGTTGGGTTCTGGATGAGGGTGGGTAAGTTTTTTATTTCCCTTGTTCTTTTTTGCTCTTGCCTTAAGGTGCCTATTGTATATTCCTTGTATGCTTTGGGTTGGCCTTTGGGCGCCCTATATTCATTATGTAAACTATCTTTTTGTGCTTCTACCTATCAATATATATATATTGCAATTATGATAACAAGGGCATTTTTGCCTTGGTGGTAGATGCTTTATATTTTTCAATTTGGTGATAGCATATGGCATGATGAAGCGTGCACCCATGTGCGTGTATTGGATATTGGCATGGAGGATAAAACTGAAAAAATTGGGAAAACTCCAAAATATCGGAGAACCTCAAAGATAAATCCGATAAAGTTGAGAAAAATCTTGGGATAAAAATTTCCTCTTGAATATTGCATTGGATCCCACTGAAACATGATTTTTTGTTGATATATTGACAATAAATCTTGATATTTTTGTCCTTGGTGGTGGGTACAATAGGGTTGGGCATCAATTGGCTTTTAATGTTAGGGCTCCATTAGTGGTTTTAGACAAGTTGAAGTGGGAGAACCGCGATTGTCTTCTTGTGGTCCTAACCATCTTCCTATGCTTTGACTAGGCTGGTGCTTTATGGAGCCCTATTCCATTGCTTTCATTATAGGGAAGTTGAATGCTTGGATTTGAAGGATGGAACTAACTTTCCCTCCCTTTTTGGACTTTGAGTCCTTAGTCCTGAGGAGTTGGGTGATTGTGGTTCATGGTGCTGATGTATGCCTATGACACATTCATCTTCTATGAGAAAGGCTGATGGGGGGTGCTTTCATTGTAAGGAAGTTGAATATGAAGTAGTTGGAACCAGTTTTGTCTCCTAGTTTGGATGTTGATTTCCTAGTACCAATGAGTTAGGTAATTGTGGTTCATAGTGCTCATATACGCTTTTGGTTCATTCCTCTTCTTTCTAGGGAGGGTGATGAGTGGGGACTTCTATTATGTCTTGTTTGAGTACTTTTCCGTACTCCTGTGGTGTAGGATATTCAGTGGGATTTAAAGGTAAAAAGAGGATGATGAGGAATCCGAGTGGCTTGCAGTCAGAACGTGGATGAGCAACTGAATTGCTTGCAGAATGGGCAAATTGTTGTGTTCCTTAGAATTACTTGCTTGGTCTTCTACTGGGTTGGAGGTGGGGTAGATGGGTACATGTTCTATACAGTACTCTCAGGGTTACTCGTCTAAGGGCTGTGATGGATTTGGGGCCAATTGGGAATCTTATAGCTTCCATGATTTGATCTGCACTAGTCAAACTCCACTGTAGAGTGGTGGGAGAAATGGTGAAAAAATGTTCAACTACTTATCTGATGTGTGTCCCAGTGGCACTGAGTCACTCAATTTTGTATAAAAATTGGTCATAATACATTTTTCACCCCCTGCATATGTAATTTCAATTTTCTGGCAATGGTTTAACAGGTTGCAGGACTAACAAACAACTCTTATTTAGCGGAAGTGCATGAAGTACGTCATTGTGTACAGAAGTACCAGACTCTTGGGGCATTTGTGCTTGAAGTTGCCAAGGTAATGACTGTAGGTTTTCATGGTTGAATAGAATATTGTGGGTCATATTATTGTTTCTCTGATATGTTTCTTCCTCATGGTTGCAATCATGGTAGATCTTGTAAATCTTGCAGAAGAGGTTGGATAATATGTTATATGTTGGCATCACTGAAGACCACAAGGAATCTGCAACAATGTTTGGAAATATGGTTGGTGCACAGGTGATTTCACAGTTGATGGCATCGAGCTCTAGCGTGGAGGGTGCTGCTAATAGCTTATCAGGTCAGTCTTGCAAAGCATTTTCTGTAGTCAACCTTGTCCTTAGCATTAAACAGAAACATATTCAAATGGAAGCATGCAGTTTATTCAATGTCATGGAGGTGAAAAGGTTGTCACCAGCTTCTTCCCAGGTTGGGCAGTATCAGATCAAGGAAAATTAAAATACTGTGCCTTCTTGCAATCACATCTCTTTTTTTTAATATGTATCTACCATTCAAATGCGGCTGTGAGGAGATTTTAGAAAAGCATTAAATTGTTGATGTGCAAATGCACTTGCTTCATGCGTGCCTATTACTCACACAACATGCTTCTATGCAACTTATTGGATTTCCCATTGAATTGCTTGTAACACGTTACAACAAGGCAAGTGTCAAGTATTCCATGGTTTGTATAATTCTTCACTTACATGACTCCATGTATCTTACATTTGCCACATGTGCGATTTACATGCTTATCTCCTTTTTACCTTCAAATTAGGGCGAAATTACATTCAACTTGGGTGCCTAGCCCTTGGGTAGATGATCCAGTGTCTTGAATGCCTACACAGCGAGGATGCCCATATAATGTGGATGTCTGCCTATTGTCAATTGTAATAATTGTTAGTGAAGTGGTATTCTTTCCCTCAATGCATTATGAAGGAAAGGGTCAACTCCCTCTTGATGGTAGAGGTGAATTCTCAGAGGCCAGAAGGACCTGACCTCTTAGGAGCAGTATAGGGGTGCAAACAAGTAGGGTAGTTAAGTTTGAGCTGCCTAGGGCTTGGGCTTGGGCTAACAGCTTTAAGGCCATATTGGGCCTTGTGTCAAGCTCAGAATTAACTTCCCAAGCTCAGGCCTGAACCTAGGCCTAAGCCTAACTTAATCTTCAGCTAAGCCCAATGTTACCTAGTTGAATATTTGTAAATGGGGAGAGTCGCTTTGAAGAAAAAAAGAGATGGGGAAGGTTGTCCCACACTGGTCAGAAGAAAAAAGTATCCTCTTCTTCTAGACAAATCAACTTACTTCCTCCTAGCTCACCCTAAGAAGGTTCTACCGCATTGATTGGGGGAAGCATCTCATCCCTTTTCCTCATAGAATCAACTTGTATCTTTTCCAAAATAACCGTCCAATACCTTTAGTTAAAGGTTTGTTCTTCCACCCATTTAGTTTAAGGTATTAAAATCTCATTAAATCAACATTGCAATAAGTAATTAATGTTATAATATTTTAATTAATTAATGCAAACATGTTTTAATACTTTATTTAGTTAAAAGTTTTAATCTTCTCTAATAAATCTACAATAAATAATTAATACAATTTAAAAATAAGCATATCTTAATCTTTGGACAGGCTTAAGCCTAAAAAATGAGCCTAGGCCTAACCGTAAGGTGGTTAGGATGCCTCAAGAGGGCCTAGTGGTTGGAGTGTAATAATAGCCTAACAATTTGAGTTTCACCAAGCCCAAGTTTTAGGTCACTGGGCTGTTCTTACACATATAGGAGACTGGTAGTGAGGACCTAAGCTCTGAGACCATATATACCTAACCTCAGAGGTGGTATGGGTCTAACCCTTTAAAGGTAGTGCAACTTGAACCTTTTAGAGGTTGTATGGACTGGATGCCTTACATGAAGGCCTAACCCCTCAGGGGTTGTATGGACTTGACTTCTTGAGGAGGCTGTCAATGCTTCTCATGAGTGATGGTGTGTTATTTCTTCCTTGTAAAGATAACTTCCTAAATTCATTTCTGTATGTTTTCACTTCAATTATCTCCATATTTGCTCCAAGATATTCCATTTTCAATGGCACCCAGATATTATTATGCATGCCTTAACTCCGGAGCAGGGTCCCATGTGAACTTTGTGCATCTTAGTAGCGAGCTAGGCCCTCCTATCATAAAGTACCTGGAATTGGTTGAAGGTTTTGGTTTGGCAAATGCAGCCGAAGGCTCATCAGGGTGGGATAGATCTAATATATTTGATCTGATTGAGAGTTTGAGAAGGTGGATCGTTTGTTGTGTCCTAGGAGCATGTGTCACCATGGTGCAATTTGAGCCAATAATGCCTTGACACATCATTTTGGTTTCTTCACATTGACTAGGATTCTTCCAGCCCAAATGAGTTGTTCTCTTTAGTCTTCTATGGAGAAATTATCTTCACCAAGAGAAATTGTCTTTCATTAAGAGAGTTTTTTTTTTTTTTTTTCTCCTCTGTTTTCCCCCAATAATAAATTTTTTTCTCTAATCTCTAAGCATTATTAGCTTCTGGTTCCTCTCCTCTTTTGGCTTTTAGTCTACTTTGTTCTCTTACACTGTCAACTTGTAAAGAATAGTTCCAGTTGGTTGCCCTGACTCCCACCAAGTCAGAAAGTAGACAAGGAAAGTTTTTATTAATATAAAAATATCTTTCATTTCATCCGTGCCAAGCTAAGTATGTGGGGCAAGTAGTTCAGGTGTCAATACTCAGGAGCATGCTTTGAATAGTCACCTCTTATAACTTTGTCTACTGTATTTACAAACAGAGGACAGAGCTATAAGCCGTAGGGAGATTTCCGCTTTTTGAATTGTAGGGTGTGGGCAGCAGGCTAGTCAGTTTGTAGAGCTGGTTAAAGTCATAAACACTTTCATCTCAAATATCTTAGGGAAATCAATCTTTTTGCTTAGGTTAGTTATGGGTACCAGCACTCTTGATCTTGTTGTAGAAAGGCTTTTTTGCTTCCTAGTAGTTCTGTTCAAATTCTTCTTTCTTGAAGATTTGAATCTAAAGGCTTGTAAACAAAAGCTCTTTATGATCCAAGTGAATGTTTCTTTTCCCTTATCCACGGTCCCTGTTCTTGATTGAAGGCCAAGCTTTGAATCATTTAAATACAAAATACTGGGAACAAGAATCTCGTAGCCTAACTGACAGCAAGTGAATTGTAAAGGATAAGAGTTTTCTTGTTCTTGTTATGGTAGCTGGGAAATTCTGTAATTGGATTAATTAGACTACTTGAATCTAAAGTTGGGAAGGAGGAATAAAATACCAAACTTGCTTACTTAGAAAATCAAACCTTTCCATCAATAATCAAGCTTGAGCACTCTCCAGAAGCCCTAGTAAAACCGGATAAGCAGTTCCTTCTACTTGCTTGGGATTTCAAGAAGTTTTCATTCTTTCTGTTTGGTTCACAGTCACTAGTAACTAGAGCTGATGGCAGGTGCTACAGATTGCAAAGAGACTTTTAGTTCAGTTTGCACTGTCAAGTGCTGGTGAAAGTCAATTTTGATCACTGGGACAGTTAGAAGTCACAGGATGACTTTCAAGCAATAAGTAGGCACAGTTGGAAAGTGGTGCACTCGAGCCTTTATGGATAAATAGGTAGTAAAGCAGCTCTTCTTTGCAGCGACCAATGAGTCTAAGTTCTGGGAGTTGCAGATCCATTTTTCTTCTGGTAGTGGAAGGTGGCATGTAGGCCCATCATATGTGAAGCTACAAAAGTACAATTCAATTATCTTTATTCAAGTAGTATCCTAAAAAAACTTTTAGGGAAGCCCTTTAGTGAAAGCCAGATGTGGAGATGTGTAGGCTAGACTAGAGTCTGATCTGAACCTTCAGTTTCACCTGCCAGTTGTCATCATGGAATAAAGATCTTTGATTAGTGTGGCAATTGTTCACATATTCAATGATATACAAGTCTACACAAATTTGGGCTTTTTGGCCCTCACAACTAATTGAAGTGTAATCCTAAGAAAAGAGAGACAAATTGGCTTTTGGTTGATATCCTTTTGGCTTTTGGTTAAATCATATTTATCATCTCCGTCGAATTTTATATTTGTCTCTTTCCTAGCAAGTTAATCTCTATTCAATGTCTCTACCTTATCTGGGCTATTACCTGGGTCAAACTCTTGTCCAAACATAAATTTCTAGTTTGTTGGTGATACCAACTTGTTATATCATATGCATGGATCACTGCCAGTTTGTTTCCTCTTTTTGGTTACTATCTAGTAAAGAGGTCCTTAGATTTGGTATTGTTGGTCATGCTTGCATCATGGAGTACTTGCTTTCTTCTTGATTTACTAATTGTTTTTTAGGGTTCATTTCTTGTGAAATGGTTCTATCATGAGAATATTCTTGATCAATATTGAAAGAGAGAAACAACAGTTCTATGAGATTTGGGGAACTTATGAAATTCCAAATAACATTATATTTTCTTTTTGTATTTTTTACTAGACTTCTATGGGCCTTTTTCTTAGACTTCCACAAAGTGTGAGACCATTTGTTTAACTTGATATATTCCTGTAAAATTGTATTTATGTTATACTCTTCTTCTCTTACTAGCGTTTTCAAATGGAGGAATGGTTTTAAGACCTCATTTTTCCTGGTCAACATTTGCCCAGTCTTTTAAGACATTGTTGTTCAATAAATTCTGTTATTTCAATAAAAAAAATGTAAAGCTGTTATAAGAAGTTAAGAACTTGCAGACAGAGCATCTCTACATTATAAAAGTTGTACGTATTGTGCTGAAGTTGGGTAACTAATCTAAGTTTGAGTATGATGAAAAGATCTTAGCTTTTTTCTCAGAATTTCTCTATTTTTGCAACAGAACAAAGCACTTCTTTTCCAGATTCCAAGTCTGACAATAGTCATCATCAGGATCCAGTAAGCATGATAGGCTTCTGCAATTCAATAAAGTTAAAATGGTTGTGACATAAAATCAAAATGCATTCTTATGGCTTCATTTTGTCTTCATGACAGAATAATAGTACAGGTCAAGAGGCTGGTGAAATTGATTCTACAATTCCATCAAGAAAAAATGTTGAAATGAAATATGAAAATGTAAGTTCAATTCAAGTAATTCAACATAGTGTCTATGGACATATTCAGATGTAACTTGTTCTTCTTGGAAGGAAAAGAAAGAAGTTGACACTGAGGCTCTCTTCTTCCATATCAGATAACTGTGGGAGAACTCATGAAATCTTATGAAGTATGCATTTCTAGTTTACGAAAAACTCAATCACATCGGCGCACCAATTCTTTAAAGGCAATCTCCCCAGCAAACTTTTCAAAGGAGGTATGGTTGATATCAAGTTTTGCAAAGCCTAGCTAGCTATGTTAAATGATTTACATCACCTGCTGTGTCCATCACCTGTTGCTTGTGCTTGTGTGTATGTGCGCCCTGTGTCTAGTCTGTACTTCATTTTTTTTTTATTGTTTTATCATCAAGGTTTTTCGAAACCTAAGTAGCTGTGTTAAATGATTTTCTATAACCCATTGTGTGTGTTCTGCGCTTGATTTTTCTAATTGCCAGATTTTTCAAAATCTATACTTCTTGATTTGTTTTTATCAAATTTTTCAAAACCTAGTTAACTATGTTAAATAATCTAACATCATCCAATATGTGTGTTCTATACTTCCTGGTTGGTTTATTAGCTGGTTTTTCTATAACCTACACTAGTTGATCTGTTTATTTTCAGGTTCCTCAAAATCTAGCTAGCTGTGTTAACTGACATCTATCACTTATTTTGTGTGTATGTGGGTATCTATCTTCCACTTGTAACCTGTTAATTGTTTTAAATAATGCCCTGGAAGCTCCACATCTAACCTGTTAATTTGTCTGAAATGATGGCCCCTGAGGCCTGAGATGACTGCTTGCATTGTATGGGTTGATGGTATGGATCATTTTTAAGCTTAGCTAATAACAAGTCATGACCCTCAAGCCATAAGTTGCAAAATTTAGTGCTGGGACCCAAAATCGGAGAGTCGGTTTTTTAATTTCCATATGGTTTAACAGATGCTCAGATATTGGATAATCTGAATCATTATGTAATTGGATTTCAGCCTAAGATTCGCCTAACTCATGACCTATCAAATTTATTTCAACATTTTGAAATAAAGTCATAGATTCTCAAAAGATGTTAGTTGATTTAGCTTGTGTGATTGAATTGCTGTCTTGGGCAAAGAGCAAGAGACATAAAAAATGTGCTACCCACGTTTGGCTTCCTCTTTTTTGTTTTTCGCCCCAATTTCCCTTTGATCTTTCTTAATGGTAGAAAGAAGCAATAATAGAAAAGAGTAACTCAAAACAGCTTTTGCTAAGTAGGAAGGAGTGATCATGAGGGAGTTATGACTATGGTTCAAAGTTGCAGTATTGGTCATTGACTTGGAAGGTTTTAAGGGTATTGGTCTTGACATCTCGGATTGGTATCGGGTAATACGCACAATATACTAATTAAAAAGCTCAAAAAATTGTAAAAAACAATAATTGCAATTGTCAGAAAAATAAATATAATTGGTTGGACTCAAAGACATTAATAAAATAAGCTTCTTTCACATGCAACATTTTTTAAATAGTTACAAAAGAACACATTGATAGATAATATTTCTATGTTTTTGTAATTTAAAAATATTAGGATGGGAAATTCATTGATTAATGTTAATAAGTAATTAAATATTTTTAATATGGGATAATTTGATAAGACTTAATACAATTGAACTAAGATAATGCTTATATTGAAATTTATTGTAATTAATTTGGATAATATTACTAAAAATTTACCTAATTTTTTGAAAAATGTTTGGTTCAATTGGTATATAATTATTAAATTAACATTTTTTAAATAGTTACAAAAGAACACATTGATAGATAATATTTCTATGTTTTTGTAATTTAAAAATATTAGGATGTGAAATTAATTGATTAGTGTATATAAGTAATTAAATATCTTTAATATGGGATAATTTGATAAGACTTAATACAATTGAACTAAGATTATGCTTATATTGAAATTTATCATAACTAATTTGGATAATATTTACTAAAAATTTACCTAATCTTTTGAAAAATGTTTAGTTACATTTTTATATAATTATTAAATATTTAACTATAAATGTACTATTTAAAAAAAATTCTATTATCAAATTTTATTGTAATAAATTATATACTTATATATTTGATTTATTATTTAAGTATAATTATTATTAATTATTGATATCCATATTCATTTTAAAATTATTATATGTATGGTTATTTAATACATATAACAATTATCATACTATTATTGATATATAATTATCATGCTTTTAATTTATTGTATATCTTTATATATTATATGTGATAGCTAAATTTTTACAAATTAGGAATAATTTTCCTAAAATTTCAATTTGTGTTGTTTTTAATTCATAATGAATATCTCTATGTAATTAATTTCATAAGTAAATTTCTAATATATATTAGGAATAAGAGTGTAATTTCGGGCCATCCAATCCGGTCCAAGCCTGAAATATTCAGGCTTTGGGTGGGCTTGTGTGAGCTTTTCAGGCTGGGTCCAGCCAGGTTTATTCTCCCATATCCAAGGCCATATAAGTTATGAAAACTGTAAAATAAACAAAGAGATTTATAAAATATAAATTAAGACAAACAAACGTATGTATAAAAAGTATTTTTGCATTATATTTTTTTGTATGACCTTAAGCTAGCAAAATTATATAATAACTTTGAATATCTGAAATACCTCATTAATTTCATCATAAATCGAAATCATATGTACAAATTTTTACACTATAAATTTTAATTTTTTTGTTTTTGTAATGTATCTCAAATAGCATATTGAGTGGTACTCATTAAATTAAATTAAAATAACAAAAGTACATTTAATCATGTAGCTGGATTAAATTGTATATACCTTTACATCTTTATCATCATTGATGTCATTAAGTTGCATCACTTCCATATTTGCTAGTAATTCATTGTTGACCTTAATGTCTTGATAGTATTGTGGGGCCTAATAAGAGGATTTAAAAACATAAAATGGGTCGTGACAAGTGTCATATGGGGGATTTTTAAAACGTGATTTGCGGGTTGGGTGGGCCAAGCCTAGTTTGGGCTCTCGAGCTAGATTGACTGGTTAGGCCAACAAAAAAAAAATTCCTCGGTCCAAGCTTGACCCATGAAATTTCGAGCGGCTTTATGTTCAGGCTTTTTTGGGCTTAGGTGAGCTTTGAGTTGAGTTTTTTTGAATGGGTTTAATCAGGTTTCAGGTCATCAAGCTTTTTTTACATCCCTAATTAGGAATAGAATAATAAGCATATTAGGAATACGTCATTCTTTAATGTGTTTAGTTAATTTCATAAAAGGAATACATTAATAAACATATTATATATATATATCATTTATTAATGATAAAAAGTTAACTTTCCTAAATCCATTCTCAATTTCTCACTTTTGTAAATCCTAAATTCCAAACCAAAGTAAAATATGCAAAGGTAGCGGTTTGCTGCCAGTGAAGAAAGACAAATTTTGGTTACTTCGACATCACTGCCTTTCAGTCAAGAAATTGGTGAAACAGGGCTAAATTAATTAAGGAAAACACCTAGGGAAGATTGGAAAAAAAGAGGGGGGGGGGGGGGGGGGTGGGGTTAGATGATTGGGTGATTAATGCTTAAAATTAAGCAACAATTAAAGTAATATAAGTAAATAGAAGAGGGAAGATGGATGTAAACTCTTTTATAGTGGTTTGGCAAACCTACTTATGTCCACTCTCCTCAATCTCCTTTCCAAATGAGGGCTCCACTAGTTAAGGCTTCAAACCAAGCATCCAAACTTGTACACTTGGATTCGGTGGCTTTAATGGATACTACAATTCCCTTCAAGTTCAATACTGACTTGAAGCTTAAAAACACTCCACCTTTCACGCATAATGGCCTTTTAACAACTCTCAACCTAGCACAAATATGACTCAATGCAAATGAAAGTTAGGATGAATTCAATGGGATGATCTAAATGGATTTGCAAGTGAAGGAGTAAATGCACTTGGGTTTGAGAGCTTTGAAATAAAGAAATGATTAGGTAAACAAGGTAATATACATGTTCTCTTCTTAATAAATGTATAGGAGCTCTCAATTTATAGGAAACCAACCTCGGACACCCTATTTTATTGGAGTTGGCCTCGATTAGTTGAACTCTGGTTCAACTGGTTGAGTAGCCGTTGGACATTTAATTCATTGCAGGTTTTAAGCTTCAATCGACAATCAATCGGGAAAGGCAGAGCCTTTGCCAACATCACCAAGGTTTTGGAAAAGAGAGAAGATTTTTTGGAGAGTTGACCAATCCTCCACCGGTTGTTCTGGGGGGGCTTGACTGGTTGGGCCAAAACCAACCAAAAAATCCCCTTTTTCCTGTCCAAATCTTCCCAACACTTAGGTAACTCATTTATAAACCTTTCTAAGTCAATTTTGAAAGAAATTAGCCTAAGATTTCAATGTAAAAATCTTATTCAATTTCAAAGTGTTTAAGGTCTTTGTGAAAAACTAAATATGAATTAATGCATGAAAAATAATTTAATCCTAAATGCACTCAAGGGATTCATCTTACTCAAATTCCTAGACAGTACTTGTTTTCAATGATCCATGTCTTTGTGTCCTTTGAACCTCTTTTAGGTGATCTTGAGTTTTTTTTTTTCTCTCAATAAAACCTGAAACTTTAAACATATTAGTTCACTTAACCATGCTTTGTTATCTCAAAACGTACTTAGGAGAACCCTTGGACTAACAACATTGACAACAATTGGCCAGAAGTACTGAAGATTGAAGAAGAGGACTACCACCGCTGGAATCTGATGCTGCAATGCCTCAGCCAGTCATGGTGCTACCAGTCACTGCTAAAGTTCAATCTAACAACAACAAAGAAGATTCGTATTATTTCATGGATTTGAAGTGATGGATCCAAGTTTATTCGGGCTAGTTTTGGTGAACTGGCTGATACAACTGAGGTGTGTCATGAACTTGTCCGAGTTAAACGAGTTTTACCAATGCACCACTGAGTTAGTACAAGAACATGTGTTGGATATTGAACTCTTTGTGGACCTTGCAGAGGTGGATACGACTTGGCCAATGCTTGAAATATTTGTCATGATGCCCATTTCGAAATTGCAACTATATGTGTGTGTATGTATTTGTGTGTATATATATATATATATATATATATACTTTTAATTTATATTAACTGATTTAAAAATAAGGTATATATGGTTATGCCTTCACTTGCTAGATTGTTAAATGCTTCAATTTATGTCTAGGTTAAAAAAAAAATGCTGGTTTCACTTGGTAAATGAATTCTACAGAGGGGAAGCAGAAGGGTGTGGTTATTTTGGAATTTTGGACTAATCTGTACGCCTTTTTATTGAGGGTTCTTATTGGTCTGCCTTTCAGCTTATTCTTTCTTTCTTTTTGTTTTTTTGGCTTGGATAAAATGCGTTGCCCACTTTCCCATGACTGACTTCTTGAATTTTTGCAGGCACGACTTCAGGTTCCCCAAATGGTTCTCCAGCAGATAATATCACTCAACAGTCTTGATGTAGAGCTCTATAAGTATGCTCAGAACATTTTTGCAAAGCAACACAAACACTTCATGCGGAAGTTGGATACTACGGTAAGTCCCCATCATTCTAAAACTTAATCTCCTAGGCTTACAATTTGGATTGGCTGGCTTGGAGGCTACTTGTCAACCCCTCAAGCTCCAATCAAATCTCATTTTCAAACCCCCCTATTTTTCTAGTTGAGCATGGGTTGGTTTTATTGAGGACTGTATTATAATAACACATTTGTTGAGGCCCAAGCTACATTCGAGGTCTGGTTGATGTTTCTGAAACCGAACCTGAGCAGGTGAGAGTTTTAGAAAGATGGGGAAGGGGAGGTGGAAATTTCAAAAATATGAAACCCCTTCCCCTGGGCCTTGGCAGTTTGGAATGTGCTTTTAGATGTTCTGTATAATACCCTAAATTTACCAGGTGCTGGTTGTTGTGGAGCAGTCAGCATCCCGAGGTTTGGTCTCCATAGAGAGTCCTAAGGGCTTGGTCATGGAAGGTTCGTTGGTTATAAAATAATAATAATAATAATATCATCCACAACAGATTGGCTTAACTCATTATTTAAGCTTTTGTCATTCACTCTCATGGTTCTACTTTAACTTCTCTGGTGCCAGGCAGTAGAGATGTTTTTTCTCCCTTGATTCAGGCAGTGGATGATTGTTTTAATATATAATTAAATTGCAGGACATGCAGGAGAGCATATTCGACGTTGCATATGACAACCCTCTTTGGAAAGTTGTTTCGTTAGCCATTTCCCTGGTCTGTCTTCTTTTGCTCATCTTTCTAATTGTAAACGCAAAGAGAAGAACATCAAAACTTAAAATATGAAATACTATCCCATTATATGTTTGTGGGATATGGACAGAAAAGGTTGCGAGGAAGAAGCAATGGAAAGTAAGGATCATTTTTGTGCTTATTCATGGTCAGTCAGTTGCTCATTACTCTTATATTTAAACTAATCATGGACTATTTTTGGTATAAATGACTATTTACGATGAGGGGAAGGTAATATGGTCAATTTTTAACAATATCCTGTATTTTTTTTTATTCTTGTTTGTAAATTTTATGCTATTTTGGGGTTGGATTGATAACGGCGGTTTGTAAGATTTAGTCAGATTTAGACACTGAACCAGTTTTTAGTTCCTGAAAGCTTTACACAATGAATTGGCCACATTCCAAATATGTAAAGATACGATATTTCCTGTTCTCTCTAGCTCTCCGATGGTGGTTGTGAAATAGTTTTTATTATGGTTTTCCCATTTTGTCTTGGAACATTACTCCACCTGAATTTAGTTATTTTATGAAGTGAAATCTGCCCTGGGGAGCTAAGATTCCAAGTCTTCTCAGTAGAGTCTTTAATGTTGGCTTCCCATCTCAGAGGTACGTCGTATTCCTCTCAATAGAACATCAAGGTTGTTATTAACCCAATTATAGGTCGAAATGAAATTATTATCATTAGTATTATCAACGGATTATTCATTTTATGAACTTTAAAAGCTTTACAATTTTGCAGACAGCCGTTTTAAATGTGTGCCTATTCTATGTATGGCTTTGATGATCACCCTGAATATATATATTATCTGAAGTATGTTTTACCTCAATTCTAATAGACATGTTCTGTTCTACCCGTCAGGGTAGTCTAGTTGGTCGCCTGGGTACAAATCCTATCACTGATGATAGGTATTGATTGTTGCAAGGTGTGGATCTCCATGTAGAGTCCTAAGGGTTTGATCGGAAATGAATTTCATCAGTTATAAACCACCACACAACAACCCCACACCTCCCCCCACCCCAAATGACTTTTTATCTTATTCTATTTTTCCTATTTTTCTCTAATTTTACAAATAGTATAAGCAAAAATCTAGTTGAAAACAAATTGAATCAATGATTGTACTATTGCCCACATAGCAGTCCAGGCTCAACTAGAAGACTCTAGAACGCAAATTGAAAAAATTAGTATTCTGGTGTTGAAGGAATGACAGCCATGAGAGGAATGTAGAGAAGGATGCACATTTTTGGTTGTTTTTCCTTCTCCTTTACACTCCATTATTTCTCACTGGCGGGTAAAAACACATTATACCCAAATCTCAAATGAAGGGAAATTAAAAACATAGAAATAAAAATAGAAGTTAAAGAAACCAGTGGGTATTTAGTTAATTAATTTTTTATAAGATCACCCAACTTATTGGAAATCTGGAGACCAGATTTGAAAAGATTCTTATGTTTGACAAAACATGAACAGTCTGAAGTGCCTTTGACTAATGACACTTAGCAAATTACAAATTAAACCTAAAAGGCTAAAATTATCTTAAAAAGTTATGAGGTGGCCCCGTATCATATTTCACACTTTCATAAATTTAAGTTGGGGAAGCCCCTTTTTGTCTCTCTTTTAATAATGAGTTTTGAGACTAAAGGAAATTTAATCTCAGTCAATGTTTTGATCGGAAAAAGTTATTAGACCATCCATTGTTTGAATGTAATCATCATAAATATATAATTTATATCATGATAAAATTAAAATTAATTAAAAAGAAAAAACTAAAATATATAACATATAAATAATTAAAATAAGTGAAAGATGATTCACTTTTTTTTTTTTTTTTTTTTATGTTTTAACATTTACTAGATTAAGTTATGATAAGGACAAAGATAAAATATAAATATTTTAATACTTTTAATTTTATTAAATACTACAAATATAAATTTATATGTTAAAAAAATACAATATTTTATTATATTAAGAATTATTATCTTACATATATTATTTTTATGTTTTTTTTGGTCAAGTGATAAATATGGTTATATTTTTCCTTCATGAGGCCAATCACAAATGACATAGAGATGTCATATCCCTAAAAGTTAGGGATATCCTTTTTATACATGACACGTTAAGCTTTACCAATTTAAAATATTTCATAAGTTCAATGATAAAATTAATCAAATCATCGAGTGTGAAAGCAATAAGGTCTATAAGCCCCAAGTACTAAAAAGGCATAAATTTCAACAGGGTATATATATATTGATACCATATCCCAAAAAAATCAATGATTTGTATAGTAAATTTTTCATACTGATTAATAACAAGTGATGCTATTTAGAGGGTGAACTAATTCATGACAAAGATTGAAATTTAATCTTGATCAACCAATAAGGTATGGTTAGTGAAGGCTCTCATTTTCTAGACCAATACCATTTGCATTATCAATTATCATTTATTTACACCATAAATGATGATTGAATAGTTATTATTACTATTTTTAATTTATTATTAAATTCCTATATTTAAATATTTTATTATATATATATATTTTAAAAATATTAATATAAAATATCTAAAAGTACAACCATATGATATTTATTTGTTTGGTGGGGTTGTTAAGATCAATAGTGTGTGAACCCAAATAAAATTAAATTGACTGGGGTCCAAAATTTCTTTATTATTGTAAAAAAAATAGTTATGAAAAAATATTTAAAGTAAATAAAAGGAATTAATGGAAATAAATTATTATCCTGAAATTTAACCCAGTGTTTGTGTATTACACAGGGTTTAGCATTTTAAGGCAAACAAACGTTATGATGAATAATTCCAAAGTATGAGTGGCTTTCAAAAGCTACTGTCCATGGTTACTCAGCCGTGTTTTCGTCTCACCCAAGCAAAATCCAGCCTCTTCTTCAGCCTAACATTACCCTCAAGCTTCGGATTCTGAACCGGGGTTTTAGGGTTTATCAGAGGTTCGGACAAGCTCACTTCTTCTCTTTTACTGTATATATATTTTTTTCTGTTAAATTCTTTTCTTCTTCAACACATTGCTTGCATTTCTTTTACTCTCCATTTGGTTTCTGAGATAATGGAAAAAAGAGGGGAAGAAGAGGAAGGGGTTTTTTTGTTTTTTTTTTTGGGCGTTTATTGGTTAGCAGAAATGGAAAAAAAATTCAGCTAAGTTCAATGATATTATTAATTCTAGATAACTGGAGATTTTGGCTTTTTTGGGCTCCCACATGACGCAAAAGATAAGGTTCCTCATGTTGATAATGTTTTCTTTTTCGGCATTTTCTCAGCAACCAAACGGACTTTACAAATTTTGGTTGACGGTAAAATCGGGACAAATGTTACCCTTTTGAGTTGTTTCACAGCTTTGATTTTTGGGGTTCCAAAGAATGAAAGTTTTTCAAAATTTTGGTTTTCTTTCCCTTTCCGTTCTTTTTCTCGGCAACCAAAGGCGGGTTTTCAGTCAAAATGGATGACGTTATTGATTCTCTGAAACACAAATGACGTCAATTTACCTTTTTGTCATCACCATATTTCCATTAGGCAAAATTAACGGATAAAAAATATCTTTGCATTTGGAGAGTCCTTTATTTAGTATGTTCGAAAAGCTTTATGCGTTTTGGGCTCATGTAAATAATATTATGATTATATGGCAAACCATTCTATATGATAATCTTTTATTCAGAGAAGGTTTTCAGTATTCCTTTTAAGTTCAGTGCATGAATTGCATATACGAGGGGTTGAATTCTTTTTCTAAATTTGATTGCTTCTTCCTTTGCATTCTAGTATTATGTGTTGCAGAAGTTCAATATGATTGACTCTGGGCTTTTTGATGAGAATGGCAATGGCAATGACCATAGCTCAGATGATATGTTTGATGGCATCATTGATATTTTTGATTTCCCCATGGAAGATGTGGACATTGGTGGAGAGGTAGAGGAGCTGCAAGGTGAATCATCACCTTTGAATGATTTCTCGGCCCTTCCCTGTCCTTTCTCGGGCAATTCTTGCAATGACACTTCAAACCTTCGAACAATTCCAGTGAGTTTCCTTGATGTTTGATTGCATGCTCTTTTGTTCATGAGCACCTAATGGCTATGGGATTGTTTTGACCCATTTAACCTGTGCTTTGTGTAAATAAAGGTAGGGTAACTTGACATACCGGTATTTTATTAGAAGTAAAATTGCTTCCTATTGAATATTTCTGGAGGAGAAGCTGAAATACACCTTTAAAATGACATCTAGAACACTGTGGGACTTGATGAACTAGTACATGAACTAATACCTATTTCCCCTTCTGTGGAACTGAAAGAAGATGAAGGGCCCAAACTAATAACTATTCCCCCTTCTGTGCAACTGAAAGAAGATGAAGGGAGATGGGCCCTTGTGCTCAAAATTGAATTCGAAGTATATACTCTATAACCAATTTAAGAAATTACATAAATTGGATGATTTTGAACTTCTTATTAAAAAATTTCCTCTTCATTAGAGTTACTACGATCATGGTGGACAGAACTCAGTGCACATTTGACTCTTATTATGTCTTTACCAAGAATGCATATTTTTCATCTGTGACATGAACCCAGAGTCTCTAGTCGGTTGGTTTCCTCTCTATTATAAATGTGAGAGCTTGGCGTCTTCTCTCATAAGTCTCAGCCATAAGGAAGTTCCCTATGAAACTGTAGTTTGGAGAGGGTTGAAAGCCAAGGAAAAACCTGTCATTTACTTTCATATAGAAAATGATGAAGGTGAGTAGTTTACTTTGAAAAATAAATTCACTGTGTGACACTCTAAAGGTACTCCAGTTCAACCAATGTGTAGATTGACATACAAGTGGTGTCACCTGCTCTGGGTAGTTTTGGGGCTAAAAAATCATATCACTTTGCTACATTAAAGTGAAGGGTTTGTTTAAGATCGTTGACTCTAATTAGCAAGGTTGATAGTTTCTCCAATTTTTCTCTGTTACCACGAACAATAAACATAAAAATATAGATCACATTGTGATGGTGTTTCCTTTCTTAGTTACATAAATATGCTGATTAATCACATGCTGATCTCTTATTTAGCTCTAGTGAGCCATTTTATATCTTTGTGAGAGAATTTCTGTCATATTAGCTATGCTTAATTCTTTTTAATCTTGTATAAACCATGGGATCTCAAGGATAAGGTCCTTTCTTCAAGTAGACAGGAGATGTGAGATAAGTGAACTCTTTCTTTGTCCCAAAAAAGTACCTTTGGTGGTGCTTTTAGAAAACACATTTAGCATAGAAAGTGTTTTTGGAGAACCAATAAGCATTTGATAAGTATTTCTCCCAAAAACTCTTCTAGAGAATATGCTTCAATTAAAAGCACTTCAAATAGAAATATTATCTAAAGCACTCTTAAGTCTTTTTGTATTTTTGCTGTAAGAGATGGAAAAAGAAGAAATTTTAAACTGGATTTAGTGTGGACCAGGTTGTATAGTCCATAAATCTACTGAAAGCTTAAGACAGATATACAAGAAAATACAAATTCAAATTCACAACCTTTATGTAGAAATTAAAGGATATGGAAAAGATTCATTTGAGAACATGTCTCTTAGGAAGATGATAAATTTAGAGCATTAAGGGCAAAACAACCTTCAATTTGCCATAAACAGGAACAGGATGAATATTTTCCTCCAATGAACAAAATATGATTCTAATTCTTTAGCTAAATGTTTCTTTGCACTAATGTGGCATATTTTCTTTCCTCTCATCTGGATTTTTAGTTTGGTTTGTCCTTTGATTTCTTCAGTCTGATGAAGCTCCTCGGACAGAGCCAATTGTCATAGATACTTGTAGTGGAAATATTTCCCTCCATGGGGATTCTTCTGATGACAAAGAATCATTGCTGCTGCAAAACTCTACAACCTCTGAATCCGGAAAATCTGCCTCTGAATCATTTGCCCAAACCATTGAAGCTTCAGAAGGCTATCCCAACTTCATGAAAGGAAAGCAGAAGAAGAAAAAAAGAAGGAAGCTATCACAGCTATCAGGTGCTATGGGGGTGAAGAAACAGTGGTGGCAGCAGCCGAATACAATTGGGAGATGCATGCACTGTAATGTAACAAGGACCCCACAATGGAGGGAAGGACCAAATGGGCCCAAGACTCTTTGCAATGCATGTGGAGTTTGCTACAAGCGCGGCAGCCTCTTTCCAGAGTACCGTCCTGCATCCAGCCCTACTTTTGTCTCATCTTTGCACACAAACTCCCGCAGAAAAGTTATCGAGATGAGACACAAAGCTGGTCAAGAGGCTGCTGTTGGAGCAAGTGCAACCTTTCTTACTACACATCTGCACTCCAACTCCCACGACAAGGTTATAAAGATGAGCAACAAAGCCGGTCAGGCTGGGGACTCTTGCAGTGAGGCTGTGGAGATAAGAAACAAAGGCATCCAGGTGGGGGCTACCTTCCTTGCAACTTCAGATTCAAAGCCCGATGAGAAAGTTACTGAAGCTGACATGGAGGCTTCTATGGCAGTTAGTCCCATCCCAGTAGCAACTTTGCCCTCACCCCACAGGAAGGTGATTGAGATGAGAAGTAATGGTGGGCAGGAGGCTGCTATGGCCACAACTCCTACCTTTGTTGCATCATTACACTCAAACTCCCACAAAAAATGTTCCTTCCAGCAGCCAGTTACTGTTAGAAAATGCATGCATTGTGAGGCAACACAGACCCCTTTATGGAGGCAAGGACCATGGGGACCCAAGAGCCTCTGCAATGCATGTGGGATTCGATTCAAGTCTGGCCGTCTCTTCCCAGAGTACCATCCTGCTGCCAGTCCTACCTTTGTTGCATCTTTGCACTCAAACTCCCACAGGAAAGTCTTAGAGATGAGAAACCAGGCTACCCAACAACAGCTTTCTTTGGCTGCAACAGATACGGCAATGTCCCACCCCTCGCAACTCATTCCATGAAGAAGGAGAGACCATTTTCCTGGTGGTGAGCTGCTGTTTTCTGTAGTCTCTCTTTTCTTTTTTTTTTCATTTGGGGTGAACTTGTTTTATGTACATACGAGGGTTGGAACTCTTGATGACCTTGTGTTTGGTAACAGGGAAAGGCAAAAAAGAAGAGTAGAGAAAACATTAAAGGTAGGGATTTGAATTTGGCTTTTAGGATTAGTAATGTTTAAATAGTATATTTAGTTTATGAGAGTTCGCATTTACCTTTTCCTGTTGCTTTGAAGGGGTCAGCTGTTCAACTGCTAGTCACCCCATTTGCACTGCCGGTATAGCCATTCTCCCATTCAAAAGGTGAACCGGTGAACCGAATCAGACCAGGTCCCATCCGGGAGTTGAATTGGTCCAACCGTCCAGGCCAGTTCGGTTTTTAAATCATTGGTTAAGTAGTGAGTAAATTAGGAATTTCTCAACACTTTGCGCTAGCATCCCTCAAGGGTGTGCCGTGCGAGTGTCACCAACGTGCTCTTGTAGGGCCTGGGACTGAATTATTAGGAAGAAGCCCAAAACCATCTTCCCGCCGTGGAAACCGAAAGCATAGGCCCAAAATGCTACCGAATCACGAGGAATCCGAGTGGAGGGCAACCTTCATTGATGGAAGGGGGGGGGTCCAGGTGTCATTAATGAATTGGATGGAAAGCTGACTTGTCGTTGAGGACGTCATTAATTAATTGGATGGAAAGCTGACTTGTCGATGAGGACATCTGTACCTATGTTTCTCTGACCTGGTCCCATAACCCCCAATCTCCACTCCACAGTTCACCCCAACACTCGAGCTGTCTATTGACTCCATTTAAAGGTGCCATCCTACCAGGCCACGCCTTGGAACCCATTATTTGACTTTGAATGATTCATTCATTCACATTCTTCTCATTCTTAATTTTGTCTGTAGAAATTATTTTCATTAAAAATTTGCCAGTGTTTACCATATTCATAGATTTCAAATATTATAATAATAATAATAATTCCGACAAGGTCCCTATGTGCATTCCATGTGTTCACCTCGTTTGTCGAAATAATTTTATAAAATACTTTTTCTAGTATTCGACAACATACCACACATGATACAACCTTTTATTTATACGGATCAAACATAGTTTGATTTGTGTATGAAAAATCAGTTGAAGGATCGACCAAGAAAAAAACTGTAGAAAAGGCTAAAGACATGAAGATGACATATCTCTGTTATACTTCTCACTTGTCAAGGTCCCAGGAATTTATTGTTCAGTTGGCGTGCACATCCACCTGCAATCCCTTGCGTACACGTGTCATATGGGTGGTCCACCTTCTGGAGGGGGTGGAGCCCCCCATTGCATTGGAAGACAAAACGACAGAGATTCCATGAAGTGGGGCCCAACTCGCAGTGAAACGTCGCATCGCTCACTTGATCAGCCCAACCCCACCCCTTTAATGATGGGGGCTTGTTAATGAACCCAGATCAAGCCACTGCTGCTCCAACACGTGGTGCATCACACTCCTCAGCCACCCAGCGTTCAACCACTTCGGCCTCCAACTGTTGGGTTGTCCCTTAGCTGTCAAGGAGGATGAGTGAGCACCGGGGGCGCATGTTAGCGTGGGCGGTCTGGAGCGGAGATATCGACGTCAGTGACAGTGGCGTCAGTTGGGCTGTCGCCCTTTTTGGGTAGGGACCCAAACCATGGTCCATGCCTCCATGGTTAAGCCCGATTAAATCGCCGATGTGGGACGCGAGGGCTTATTGTCTGGTAAGCAAAACAAAAATAAAAGGCAGATGGAACTAAAAGTGAAGAGACGGGTGTGACGGTTTATGGTATGGTGTTTGTGATTTGATCTGTTTTTGTTTGCACTTTTAGGCTCTCAATTGTTTGTGAAAAAAGGGTTGGGCAGAGAAATTTACACCCACCAAATCCACCCTTTTCATTACAACCGCCTAAATGGGTGTTCTGGTTTGGAGTTTTCGTACTTGTTGCTTTGCAAGTTTCATACTTCGCCTTCTACTTGATTTTGATTTTGACTTTTACCCATCCTTAATTTTCTTTGTTGAACTGATTTCATATGGTTTACCTTTTTTTTTTTTTTTTTTTTTTTTTTTTTTTTATTTTACGAAATTAGAATTAATTACCCATGTGATTAATTTTAGATCTATTTTCAAATTTTTCTATGAAAAAAAAATTTAAAATCAATAAATTATTTAAATTTTTTCACTTTTTTTTTCAACTCTTTTATATAAAATTAAATGATTTAAAAATAAAGAAGTTTCTAATTAATTTTAATTATATTTATTTTTTCATATATATTATAATAAAAATCAAATATATTAAAATCATTTGCCTATATTCCTAAATTAATTTGAAAATATTATCTACTTTCATCACCTATTCCTTATAATTTATTCACTCCTCATTGGAACTTCTCCCATTGGATGAGACCTAAGATCTTTAGTTTACTCTAAATGTTGAAACATCCTTTTGCAGGTTTGTTATGGAAGATTTCAATCCTCACTCTTGTCCCAAATTACTGTAAATTTCAATCAACTACTTATGAAAAAAAAAAAAAAAAACTTAATATCTTTAGTTTCACTTGAAAGATTTTTGAAATTAAATCACCTTAAAAAATCTTGACATATTTAAAATTATTATATGTTGTTATTTATATTCCATTCTTAAATAAGGTAATAAATGCAAATTAAGGTAAAAAATAGTAGAAACAAATGATAATGATCTTCAAAAAGCTGATTGTTTAGGGAGCAAGACTTTCCATCATTTCAAAATTTACCATAAATTTTACCATTTATTTTATCTATAAGAGTTTTTTAGACATGAACTAATTAACATAAACATGGACCCATGAAAAGATGTCATGTATACATAAATTAATGAGGCAATGCCATGTGTTCAAGGACCGATAACATAGTATCTATTAAGCAAATTAACTAAGCTTGCTTCTTATCGTGCCACTTATACAATTCTCAATAGCTTACTCTAAAGAATTTCATCTTTCTAGGATTTGTTGCACCATTGAATGCCATCTATCCCATTATTACAAAGATTTGCTTAACTTGTGTTTTGTATGTAGAGATATGTTGCACTATTGAATGCTATCAACCCTATTATTTCAAAGATTTGTTTAACTCAGTGTTTTGTGTTTAGCAAACATCTTTGCCCACCATGTGCCTCATGTTTGATGGCTTACAATATTCCATGAGATTTATCCTCTCTTTAATGTGCCAACAACCCCTTGACTAGGCTTCCCTTAATGCCAAGGTGTCACATCCTTACACTTCCATGCACCATATTTTTGTAGTCTAACAAACATTGTTTTGTCTTTCACCAATGCTAATTGCTATACCAAGCATGTTAAGCCAATGTATGCTACTCAACCCATTGATGTATGTGCAAGTAGCCCCATATGTGCCAAGCCTTCACTTGCCCACATTCTTACTATAATGTTGCTTATGTGTACCAAGTTTTCTTCGTGGCCATTGGTCTACATTTGTTGCTTTGCTAGCCCATGCAATTCAACTTGTTGATTCCTTCATTTTGAGGCATGCATAGCTCATGTAGCATTATGCCCATGAGTTGCACTACACTCATGTTGTTGAACCAACTTATTAGTACTACTAAGGCTTATCATTACACCTTGTTTATGTACAAAGTTTCATGTTGTACCTTCAAAGTGGCATAGTTGTTGTCGCCCACATTTTACCACTACTCTTAGAGAAAGTCAACTCTCTCCAATCTGTTAAAGAGCTTTTTAAGTATATGTCATTTTGATAAAGAGGAGATATCATAGGTGCTTCCATAGATATAATTAATTTTCTTTAATTATAGAAAATAGAAATATGTTACACAACTTGGAAACTCTTTCTCAAGGCATATCTTTTGAAGAAAAATCTTAACCAAACAAAAGCTCACACTTGAATTTTTGCCTACTCAAGCCACTCATGTCTTGTCTTACATGTGCATGCTGACATAATACCACTATCAAGTCACCACCAAGCCATTACTTAAAACCCATAATACTCATCCCCTTGCATTGATATGCTACTTAGCCTCACAAGCATCCTTGCTTATTATTTTGTATTCAATATGGCATGTCAGCACGTCATAGGCACTCATAAGTGCAAGGTGCATAACATGAGACCTTGATCTTGCATCAACATAGTCAAGGTATTGACAAACTATCCCTACCAAACACAATTGGCACCTTATTGACTTGACTTGTAAATACTTTTGTGGTGCCTCTTCAAATTGCCATAAGATTGTATCCATCTCTAAGTTAGCTTCACTTTCAAGAGTTCCTTTCTCCATTCTTCTATTCATAAACCTCTTGCTCAACATGCTTTTGGACAGTTGGAGGTGCATGCTTTTGCTACACTTTGGTAGGATCTTGATATTCATGAAAGGGCTCCACATGAAAAGAATGATGAATTTTTAGTTTATTCAAAAGTTTTAACCTATATGTAGTCACATTAATCTTTTTTTATTACTTCAAAAGGACAATCATACTTAGAGATCAAGTCCTTTAGTACTTTCTTGCTGTTAACTTTCATTCAAATATATAGTAATACTTTGTCACCTACTTGAAATTCTAATGACCCTCTTCCTTTGTTAGCATGCTTTTTTATTCGTCTCTTAGCATTCTCCAAACTTTCTTTGTCTTCTTCAAACATTTCTAGTCAAGATTTCACGAATCTAAACATTGTAGGATTAATGCTATATCCAACCTACATCTAAAAAAATCTTAAACCTAATGAAATCCTATACTTGAATTTTTGTTGAGACACACTACTCATGTGGTGTCATGTATGTGCATGCTCATGTACTATCACCCTCAAGTCGCAGCCAAGCAACCACCTAGTACTTATAACACTTATCCCCTTGCACTAAGATGTTACTTAGTCTTGTAAGCTCTCTTGCTTGTTACCTTATCTTCAATATGGCATATCACCTCATATGTCATAGGAATCCATGGGTGCAAGGTACCATTACAGCAAACCTTGGTCCCATATCAACATAGTTAGGGTATTGGTGCTAAACCATTAGACGCCTTTAGTAAAAACATAAAAAAATTTCTCAATGTGATAATAATGCAACTACACGACCCTTCTCTTCAAAGGGGTAAAGAAATTATTATCAAATTAATTTTCCCAATGAAGTGAAAAAAAATTGGAGAAGTTAACCTATGAAAGTAGGTAAGAGGTGTTTCATAGTTTATTTTACCATATGATATAATTCCTACTTCATTTATGTCATGACATGGCTACTCATGAAGTGAGTTGTATAAAAGATGATAAATATATACCCTTTGTGTTGTTAAAATAACAATAAAGATAAAATAGTAAAAATCATAGACCTAACATGGTAATAAGAATTGTGCTACTAATAACATTTCATATATTATTTATTTTGTGTCATGAAAATTATGTGACGTACATAAATTGTCATGTGAAAGTAGAATTAGATTGTTGCAAAATATGATTTTTAAACCATGAATGATCATGTTAAACGAAAACCAATAGATGAAAGATGCTCTCCATAAATAAATAGTACCTACCTAATGGGATTAATGGGGTGCACTCCCTTGAACAGATTTTTTGTAGACACATGCCCAACCTAATTATTGAATGGGTCCATATGTTGGCTATTGATAGGTTTGTACAGTAATCCACTGCAAGGCTAACCCACCCCACCCCAATCATAGTCCTTCTACTTCCAACCCTTAGGCCACTTAACTCAATTATTGAACCCCAAAAGGTTGAATGGAGACGAACTCAGCCTTGGAATTTTCCATCCCAAAAGGTCAATTTCCGCAGGACCACTTAAAGACAGCCCTAAAAGGCATTCACCCTTTTAAGATGAAAAACATGGGGCCTCTGGGCCATTGCATATGGGACGGCAACTTTCATGTTAGAAACTAGAAAGTGAAATATAGAATGTAGTTAGATTATAAGATAAGAATGATAAAGAAAAGCCGTCCAAACTAACGATGGGTCACACTAATTAATTAATTCAGAGGTCGGCATTTCACATTTGGTTGAACGTAGCATGTCTGTATCAAATGTTGTTGCTTCACCAACCACTGTCAATCTCTTCATTTATAGCCTTCCATGGCAGTTTTCCTGGATTTGCTGCATCTTTTTTCCTCATTGGGGTAATGGGTCAATGACCAAAAATGAACTTCACTCAATTCTGAGTGATTCAGTTTTCACCCACCAAAAGGAAAAAAAAAATAAATAAATAAAATTGTGGAAGTTTATTTCTCATTCAAGGACAAAAAAAATCATTGATTTCAGCAATGTCATCCTGTCTTTGTCATTTGTCATTCCTATCTTTAAGTTGTTGTTCGGTTGGCTTTTAGTTTTCTTGGTCATTCTCATAACAAGTCATCATTCATTCATCTCTTTGCTGAATTGCCATGTCGCATTCATTCATAAAAATTGTCATTATTAGTGGTTGTATCTCAATCTCCATCACTATTCCTTTTATCTCTCTCTTCTCCCTTCCAACTCTTTTCTTGTAAGTCCTGTACTATTCAATTTCAAGTTGTCCAGCCGACCCAAATCCCCACCACCTCCACCTTGTAATCTTATGGGATGGATGTTTACTACTTTACAAGGAAACAAAATTGAATATAAATAGAATCAAAATCAGATGGAGATTTGATTAAAGTGTTTACATAACTGTCAAAAAGAAAAAATGAAAATGAAAATAATTGATTTTGAGTTCATTGGAATAAAATGATTTTATATATATATATATATAAATCAATTTTGTTATTTTTTATATAATTTTAATTTTAATGTTATATTAATATGACTATGTTTTCATTTTTTAAATAATATTTTAAGGCTTATTTTAATAATTTATTTATAAAAAAAATAAATATGTATTATTTTGTGCTGAAATTGAAGTTGGTTTGTTAAGGTTTAATCCTAGTACTTGGCCAAGTTAGGATTTCTCAATGTTAGGTTGTGTTTTTTGGGTTGGATTTTGGTTGGACTTCATCTTTCATATGGGCATGGAATAAGAAGGAAATGTTTTTTGCTAACATGAATACCCCTTCTCAATCATGGAAAAAGGTATCATAGGAAAGAAAAATTCAAGGAAAAAAAAAACAAGTTCAAACTTGATATTTTTTTTATTATACTTTCTAAATATTATTTCACTTTAATATAAGTAATAAAGATTTTAAAAATTATAAGTTTTTATAGAATTCTCATAATATTTTTCTTTTAAGTTTTTCAAGATAAATTAGGTAATATACATTCAAACTATCCTTATTTCAAGCTACAACCACTTTAAAAACTTCAACAAACTAGTATTGGTAGGGAGATGTGAGTTGCACTACACATGACCGATGGAGTGAAAACAGAAATTGACATGTGAAGGAAGGGGAAACAACTTATCTTGTCCAAAATCCTTAATGAAATAGGAAAATAAGTAATCAAAGTTGTACATGGAGAATGATAAAGAAGAAGAGACAGATGATAGATAGTTTATAGAATAAAAGGATAAATGATTATAAATTGAGTAAGAAACTATAAATAGATTGAATAAGTGTTCATAAATTAATGACAATTTAACTTATTTTATCATTTTACTCTTAAGAGTACTTAAAGAGTAATGTAACTAGCTTATCGTCCCATGACGGGAATTTTAACTCCTAAGTAAAGGTAAGGAAAGAATTTAGGGCCAAAAAAGCACTCGATCAATCCTTACTTAAGCCTAAATTATTGACTAAGGCTCAACTTTATGTCAATTCTAGTTAATCAAGGTTGTACTTGGCTTACTTATCAACAGGTGAAGTAAGAAATTGAGTTATTAAACTTTAGCATGTTTGCACACTATCAGCATTAACCATGTGTTAATGTTCTAACATTCAAGTTCAATCAATTCCATCTAAAGTCACAAAATTGTAATCACGCGTCTATATATATAAACAAAAAAATTCATTGTAAGGAGTTCAAACAAAAAATTTGTTGAAGGGGTTTAATAATTGTACATACTCATTATGATTTTATTGAAAAAAAAAATGTATAATTCTGCTAATGAATTTCATATGTATATATATATTGATTGTTAAGGAGTTAAAACAAAATGTTTTCACTTATTTCAAGTTATAAGTCTTCCCCAAAGGTTTCATAAGGATAATTCACTGTATGTATTTCTAATTTTGAGATTTCATGATCACACATCCCCACGCGTAATTCTAACTTCTTTGCAGTCATAATTGAAGTAGAAGAATTGTAAATTATAATCATGGATTATTTGAAAAAGTTTTTCATATCAACATATTAATTTTCATATTTTCTATTTTGGAAATTACGTAGATCTTTCTAAATTTTGTTTATATTTGTTTTTATTTCACGAGGAGAGTTTTGTTTATCATTTAATAAACCATAATTTTTTTTTTCTCTCTATATATATATAAAATTGAATGACTGATATATTTATGTTTATCGGTATTTACAAAAACAAAAGGAAAAAGAGTGACAAAAAATCAAGAGTAAATTTAAGCTCAATAAATGTCGTGTTTCTCTAATTATATTAGTTTTTGTAGAGGATAAAAGTTTAATTTAACTTGATATTTTTTTGATAACAAATTGACTAAAAAAATTAACATCAAGTATGTTTTGTTTTATTTTCCTAGCGTCCAAACTGAGCCTAAATATGCAATAAATAAATCTCACAGAAACAAATAAAATTGCAGCAATAATTAGAGTAATATCTTTGTTCAAAGGGATACCTCAAACATCACAATTAGGCAGGAACTGGTGTCATATTTTAATTTGAAAGAAATAAAGAAAATGTTGTCCTATAATAATGATGATAGGAAACACGTTTGGAAAGAAAGAAAAATCTTTGAACAGCTTACCTCACTAATAATTTAATATTAAGCTTCAATTTAATTACAATCAATATTTAGTATGGAAACTTGGTATCTTGATTCCGGAAGAACAGGGAATCTTGATTTTAAACCCTAAAGTTTTATTTTCCTTTTAATAAAGTCCAATCACATAAAAGGCTTATGATGTACATGAAAAACTACCTTAACCTATCGGTGTAAAAACTATGGGTCCGATTAATCGTAAAGCGAATTCACTGATTTTAAAAGAACTAGCACACAAATTTACTTAAACTAAACACTACATTTTTTCTAAGGGTTTTACACTAGTCTATACTTGTGTTTAAGACATCATGCTTCTTGATTAACTCCTTAACAGCTTTAGGGGATGTGGTCAACCCCCATGACTTAACCTCCAATATGATTTTGGCTTTTGAAAATGTTGAAAGTACACAAGAAAATAAGAGTTTACATGTCACATAATCACTTATGTCTCAATTCCTAATGGTCTCCATTTGAGCTTGTTTCCTTGATAGCACAATTTATGAGGGTTAGTTGAGTTCTTTATTTACTTATGTATATAAGGACATTTTGTTAAATATGCAAGATTGTACAAAAACTTGTGAATGGTTTATTTGAACTGAGACAATTGATTAATTGGAACATAATTGGAGTAATTAATTAGTTATGACCTAAATGGGCTAATTTAAGTGACCTAAATCCAGGATGAGCTCAAGTCATTTAAGCCCAAAAGAAACATACATAAACCGCTTTAAGGGTTATGACTTCTTAGAATTGAGTACAGTTATCTCATGGAGTTGAAGAAACTCCATAAATTCATCATCTCATAAATTTAAACACTTTTTTACAACCTTATTCACTTTGCCTTTTTAAGAAAAGTTTCAACGAGTTTTCTAATGGGAATAATTGTTTCCATCAAAATATGGTGGATTGTTTATGATGATCCCACTTACGAGGATTCTATGAATCAAAATTAAGTTGTTATTTAAAATTTTTTAATTTTTAAAATTTAATCTCCTCTTATACCAATTGAAAGTTCTTATCTTGATTTATGAAACTACCCGGAAGGGAAGTGAATAGGTACTCTTGATTTTTAAGCCAAAAAATTTAATTTTTCTTAATTATGAGCATTTTTTTTTATCAAAATATAATATCCAAGAATTAGAATAAAATTCAGTCACATGAGAGACACATGATGTATGTGGAAAACCACTTACAAAGCTTTTAAAAAACTTTATAGATGTAAAAATCGTGAGTCTAATCGACATTAAAGCAAGTTCACTAATTTTGGAAGAATGAGTACATAACTTTACTTAAATCAAATGACCTTCTTCTAGGGTTCTCATTCTCGATAGTGCTTACACTTGTTTTCATGTTTATGACATAACATGTCATACTTGTTAGTGAACTCGTCAATGATTTGAGGGATAAAGTTGACCACTAAACTTCAAATACAAGTTGGGTTCTGGAGAATGCACAAGAGAACAATGATAATTGTAATTTAGGGTGCATATGTTTTTCAACAAAGACATATTTATTTGGAGAAAACCTTACTGAGTCAGGTCCAATAACATTAATAAAAAAAATTGCATAAAAATTATAGAAATAAGTGAGAACGGTCCAAGCACTTGAGTGCTTTTTTAGGGTGCTTAGGCACTACTCAACAAATTCTATTATTCAAGTCATTAGTATTACTCATTAAAGGAAAAATAGACATACAATTTTTATTATCATTTTCAATCAAATATATTCAATTATACTTACCTGAATGGTCCTAAGTCAAGACTAATTATCTTTAGTCTTCAAAGTTGGTATAAACCCTAGAAAGCACAATAAATGAATCTAATAATATTTGGAATAAAATTGTAAACCTAGACTAATTAATCTCATCCATTAACAAATATTATAAAAAAAAATTAAAAAAAAAACTTTTTTTATAACATATAAAAAATAAACTATGTATTAGGAAAAAAGAATTCTTGGAAAGGGCAGGAGTTAAAAGCCCATTAGGGCGAAGGGAACAGGTCTGTCCACCCAGATTGATGGGCCCGGAGCCCAGATAGAGAGTGGTGGCGGGGTCCAGTCCACGTCACATGCGTTGTTAAAAAGACCCCCTTGGACTCGTGAAGTCAGGTCGGACTGACCCCAAATCAAGCAACCGATGTTACCTTTCTTCACGCCCGACCAAAAGATCGCGAAGGCCACTTCTTCCTCACCTCCCTCACCAGTGCGTACATTTCACGCAGTCTTAACCCCAGTTAACACCCACCACAACCAGTTTTAACCGCGGTTCTTTTGTCCACTCACGACTGCTCTGATTTCAGAGCAGTACTGTATCATGCTCGCGAGATTTTAAAACCATATCACGAGATGAAGGATCCACGTATTAACGAGCAATAAATTCTGTGTTTAATTAAAAAATTATGAAAAAATTTTCTGTTTGTTTGGCTCCGGTTGTAGAGAGAGAGTTGGATTTTCAGATCTGAGGAAAAAGATAAGAAGAAAAGGGAAGACAAGAAAAGAAAACAAAACCAGGCAAGGGAGCTGATCCATTTTTTTTTTCGCTTTTCCTTCGTTGGTTTGGAGTCTAGCGATGGAAGAAGGCATGGGATGGATTTATAATAATCTCTGCTTTTCAATCAGATTGTGTATCTTTCGCTGAGAAAATAGGAGAAAGCGAAGGAATAATTTTTCTATCTTGTTTTTCAGGTTGAGAGTTGAGGTTCCCGATTCGAATCATCGATTTTGAACCATTTGGATAGTTGAATCTGAAGTTTTTTGAGTTGAAGGAGTGTGCAGATTTGTAGTGAATGTAAGGTGCGTCGACCGTGAGAGAGTGTTGTTGAAGAGAGGGGAACTGTGAGGGAGGGCTGTGACTGCGTTTGTTGTTTGAGGTAAGGAGATTGAAAGTGTGAGATTTTGTTCAAGTTTTTTTGCCTTTTTTAGTTTCTTTGTCTTGACTTATTGTGGAAACTTTGCTTTAATCCATTTGAATTTGTTGCTTGTTTGCAGCATTTAAGCTATGAGGAAGAGGTTGTTGTTGTGGAGGTTATTGCTCTGAAAAGCGCTGTTGTGACAAGTGTTTTCGTTTTGAAGTTCAAAAATCGGGATTTTTGTTACCGGATAATGAAGGAGACCGAAAAGAGCTTGGACTCTCAACTGTGGCACGCCTGCGCCGGAGGAATGGTGCAGATGCCGTCAGTGAGCTCCAAGGTGTTTTACTTCCCTCAAGGTCACGCAGAGCACGCCCACACCAACGTGGATTTTGCGGCTGCACCGAGGATTCCAGCACTTGTGCTTTGCAGAGTTGCTGCCGTGAAATTCATGGCAGACCCTGAAACTGATGAAGTTTACGCTAAGATAAGATTGGTTCCGATTGCGAATAATGAACTTGATTGTGAGGATGATGGGGTTTTGGGAAGTAGTGGGTCGGAAGCTCCAGAAAAGCCGGCTTCTTTTGCAAAAACATTAACACAATCTGATGCCAACAATGGTGGGGGCTTTTCAGTTCCACGATACTGTGCGGAAACGATCTTCCCCCGATTGGATTACTCAGCGGATCCGCCGGTGCAGACTGTGATTGCTAAAGATGTTCATGGTGAAATTTGGAAATTTAGGCATATCTATAGGGGGACGCCTCGCCGGCATTTGCTGACAACGGGTTGGAGCACTTTTGTGAATCAGAAGAAGTTGGTTGCAGGGGATTCGATTGTGTTCTTGAGGGCGGAGAATGGCGATCTTTGTGTTGGGATTAGGCGAGCCAAGAGGGGAATTGCGGGTGGACCTGAGTCCCCGTCTGGGTGGAACCCTGCATCACCGTATGCGGGATTTCCAAAGTTCTTGAGGGAAGATGAGAGCAAGCTGATGCGGAACGGAGTTGGTGGGAATTCGAATCCAGGCAGTGGTGGTGGTTTGAGGGGAGGTCGTAGAGTGAGGCCCGAATCAGTTGTTGAAGCTGCAACTCTTGCTGCCAATGGACAGCCCTTTGAAGTTGTTTATTATCCACGGGCAAGTACTCCGGAGTTTTGTGTTAAGGCTTCAGGTGTGAGGTCAGCCGTTAGGATCCAGTGGTGCTCTGGGATGAGGTTCAAAATGCCTTTTGAAACCGAGGATTCTTCTAGGATAAGCTGGTTCATGGGAACCATTTCCTCTGTTCAGGTTGCCGACCCCATCCGCTGGCCTAATTCTCCATGGCGGCTTCTCCAGGTACTAATATCTTTTCTATTCTTATCTTATTCAGTAAACAAGAATCAAACTCACTGTGTTTTCCTAAATCTTGATGGTTACTTGTTTTCTTTATGAAATTTTGGGTGACTTTTGTTCATTGGTTAGAAAATGTTAGGAGTCAGTTTTTTGGTTATGGTTTTACCACACTCAGCTTCTGACTTGATAACACACTCTGAAGTTATAAGCCTGAGTGCTCTTGAAAATTTAGTTTAGTTTTCATGGAATCTTAGCTTGCTTTGTTAACGCTTATGATCCTTCACCTAGAATCTGAGGGCTGATTCAGATCAATTTGCCAAATTTCTTCATTTGTGGATGTTTGAGGTGCTAGAATAGTTTTTGTTTCATTCCCCCCCACTTGTTTATTTTGGCAACTTATTAACTGCATAGCCCGCTAGCAATATGGTGCCACTCTGGATTTCTAGCACCTTGTGGCTGTACTTGAGGTCTAAAAATTCATTTTCTAGTGTTGAAACAAGTTCTATTTATGACTTTGGTATAGCCTACAAATTAACAGAATCCTGTATGGTTCATGACAGTATTGCAAAAAAAAAAAAAGGCATTTGCTCTTGGAACTTAAGTTGAGCATTGGTACTTTTCTTTGTAGGTTTTACTTGGAGAAAGGTTAGATTTTTCCAATGGTTATTTTATGGATTCCACGTGGAAACAGATTTTTTATTTTGGTTATTTCTTATCCTTCTAGTCTGACACAGCAAGTTTCATAAAATTCATTGTCATCATCATATAATCAATTTGAGATATTTACCTGTAAAAATATGCAGGGAAACTAATTAAGGATTTAGTTTAAAATTCTAATTCTCAGATTATAACCATTGTTTTAGCTAGCTCATTTTAAGTTCTTGAGTACTCTTTCTTTTGTCAGTTATTATCCCCAAGTTGATGAATATTTAGTATCATTCCAAACTGCCTATCAAATTTTGATGGTGAGAGTACATTGATGCACCAAACTTGCATGCATCCATGCATTTTCTTCTTCTTGTTTCTTCCCAATTTTGTGTCAGGTGCATGCATATAGGAATATGCCATTAAAGGATCTTGCCCTGATGATTTGAGCTGAAATTTTTTGTGGTTGGATGATAATTCATTATTGTCCCTAAGATTTGTCCTTGTTCCTCAGTCATAGCAATATGTGTTTGTTTACTTCTCTGAACTTGCTTTTGATGTTTTCTTGTTTACATCCTTTGTGCAAATGACATTGCAGGTGACATGGGATGAACCAGATTTGCTACAAAATGTGAAGCGTGTCAGCCCATGGTTGGTTGAATTGGTATCAAACATGCCCATCATCCATCTGTCACCCTTCTCACCACCAAGAAAGAAGTTGCGGATACCACAACACCCAGACTTTCCCTTTGACGGCCAATTTCCAATGTCGTCATTTTCAAGCAACCCCCTCGGGTCCAGCAGCCCCTTGTGTTGTCTACCTGATAACACTCCTGCAGGCATACAGGGAGCCAGGCATGCTCAATATGGAATATCTTTATCAGATCTCCACTTTAACAACAAACTGCAGTCAGGGCTGTTTCCAACCAGTTTCCAGCGGTTCGATCAACATTCTAGAATCACTGATGGCATCATAACTGCCCACAGAAAGAACAATGAAAGTATATCTTGTTTGCTTACAATGGGGAATTCTAGCCAGAGTCTGGAGAAATCTGCTAATGAAAAGACACCACAGTTCCTACTCTTTGGTCAGCCGATACTAACCGAGCAACAGATGTCTCGTACCTGCTCCAGTGATGCAGTCTCACAAGTTCTTACCGGCAAAAGTTCATCAGATGGGAGTTCAGATAAGGCAAAAAAAATTTCTGATGGCTTGGGATCTACACTTGAACAGAAAGGTAAGCCAGGAAATTTATCCAATGTTGGGTTTTCATGGCACCAGGGTTTTCAGACAACTGAAATTGGCCTGGATACGGGTCACTGCAAGGTATTCATGGAGTCAGAGGATGTGGGACGGTCTCTTGACCTCTCGGTTCTTGGATCTTACGAAGAGCTATACACAAGGCTTGCCAACATGTTTGGAATAGAAAGATCAGAGACATTGAGCCATGTCCTTTACCGAGACGCCACAGGAGCAGTTAAACACACTGGAGAGGAACCATTCAGGTATCATTTTGTGTAGTTTTTATTTCATGATCAATCTGTTTTGCCCTTTTGCTTGTGGATATATTAGTTTGGCTTTGTAAAATTTCCACGACATCAGAACTTATTTCTTTGAAAGACACCTGACTTCTTGGGTCTTAATATATCTTTTTTCACCCTTGACAAAATTGCAGTGATTTTACGAAAAAAGCAAAAAGACTGACAATTCTAATGGATTCTGGCAGCAATAACATTGGAAGGTAAGACAAAAGATAAATCTAAAAATATTCAAATCTTTTTTCAGTGCTTCTCTTCTCATTCAAAGTGGTGGAAAACATCAATCCAGTTTCGGACATCTAAGATTGGTTTTCCCGGTTTAGCATATTGAGAACTGGATTTAATAAAGCATATTCAAAGAAAAAAGAATATTTTGTTAAGAAGTTCTATTTGTGTTTTTTGGTTCCATACTTTTGTTTCATCTGAATTAAAATTGATTTTTATTTTATTTTATTTACTGTCATTCTTTTGCAGGACGTGGATTACAGGTATGCGGAATGCTGAAAATGGACTAGATTCTTCAAACAAGACAGGTCCTTTAAGCATATTTGCCTAGACCAATTTGGCATTTGTAAGTGGATGTAGAAAAAAAGCATTAATAGGTGTTGAAGCATGGATAGTAAGGACTTAGTGCACGCTTTCAAACTTTTTAAAATAACCGTTTAAATGTTATATTCAACATTGATGCCTACTAATCTACTATTATGGTTACTTTTGGTGTATATGTTTGCCCCATGATTCTCTCTTCAACTCTATGTTTCAATCTCAAGTGCTTTTCTGAGTTTTCTCGCACTCCATTATAAAGTCCTCTGTAGAGAAGAGTTTTACAAGTCTAAGATTATAATGCTCCTCCATAAGGGATTTCCACTAAATCTGCTTCAATTCTCCACTAGACTAACACTTGTTATATCAGCAGCTTGATAGACATGTTGCACCTGCCCTTCCTCTAAAACCCCCTATACCCATTTTTCTTTAACAGGAAACAAATTGCTTTTGGAATACTACTTGTAGAGCAAGAATCTGATGAGAAAATCTAGATTACTCTTACAAAAGATGGTAATGCCCATAGCTCATTAAAGGCCAAACCTCTCTGAGATCTCATTCGTACTGCATGGATTCAAACAAATCCGTATGTTAAATTGTAGGCATCTATGACTGGTACCACAATGTAAAGTGCTATAATGTGCTTGTGCTTGTGCTTGTGACTTAGACATCACTGTGCTTGACTTTTTTTGTATTTACTCCATAATTATGGTTTGGTACAGAGCTTTGTCTTTGGTTCTGGCACATACGAACTTTAGCTTTGAGTATTTGGAGGGAGATAAAGTTTAGAGCACATTAATGAGTATACATGATTTTGAAAACGGAGTCAGTGTTTTAAGAGTACAAAGTGTACAAACATCACAACTCCTTACTAAAGATATCAGAAGCATGCTCTATGCCTGCTATGTTGCCATTTCTTTGTATTTATTGCTCTAATCGGCTTCAGAGCATGTCCTCTCATCATCTCACATATCATAATTATTAATGAATAGTAAGAGTTCATTTGAAAATGTTTTTTAAAACAATTCTCAAATTTTCATTTTTTTAAATTGTTTAATTGTTTTCAAGAACAAAATTAAAAAAAAAATAGTTTTCCCGTTAATTCTTTGTAAAATTATTGCACATTTATAAATAATATAAAAAAATTTAAAATATTTTTCATATTTTTAATTATTATTATTATTATTAAGAATATAATATAAAGAAATAATAAAAAAAAACACTTAAAATTTATTTTCAAAATTTATAATTTTCAGATAAAAAAATAAAATTGTCTTCTATATGTATATAACAACAGTTTTCAAATAGTTGCTAATTCTGACTTTGAAAGATGAATTAAGGTAGAGGCTATGAACGAACTACTGCTAGTTCCAAAAACCTAAACATCTGAACCAGGTACAACAATAATTGAATAATGTTCGGGGTTTTTTTCCCTTTTTTTATTAAATATTTATAGAAATATGTCAAACTTTTGTAGCATTTATTACCTAATCTCACCAGAAGAAAGAAGGCATATGAGAAATTATGGAGTGGATTTTACCGACAAAAAATGACCTTCCCTATAACTCGGGATCTGAAATTACGGAAACCATGATTCGTTGACCCTTCCGCCATTTTGACACCCGCCTTCCTCTGCTTTCTTCTTGGCCGGTGCTTTCAATGACTTTGAAATAAAAACACTTTTGTTTTTAGAAAACATTTTTTTTTTTTTTTCTAAGAAAAATATATATATAAAAAGAAAAACAACTAATAGAGGACAATTAATCACACGTGAGGATGGGACCCACGCCAACAAGGATAGTTGAACTTGACCAATCAAGTTGTCACGTGCGGTCCCAAATGTGTCGCCGTTTTGGTGGCTGGACTTTGGCCCATCCTAGATGTTGGATTTGACTCCACCCCACTTCTCCTCCACTTAAAGGGCCCCGCAGGGAATTTTAAGCTACAACACCATACAATCAATTCTCCCATCATGCACCCTCCATCTCTACTACTTTCTCAGTCTAAATGAAGCGATCAACGGCCGGGTTTAACTAGACCCATCCGGGGGCCCAGAAGGCCCACCACCCCCCGCTGCATAAATGAGACATGACAGACGATTCACATGCACGATAAATAAGTTTAGAATTTTCACGTGATACGGTAATTAATTGGTAGAGTAGTCAAACAGTCAAGGTTTGGAAATTTGAACCATATATATCAATCTCAATTCTCAAAAGACAAAAACATTTTTCGAAGCAAAGCATTCATCTTCCCAAATTTTGCTCCCATGCATATAATGAAATTGCGTTTCAAGTTCCAACCCTTGAATTATGGAGTTTGGTTCCTCTATAAATAATCTCTCCCTCCCCCCCATTTTCTCGTGGTTTCTTCTTTTCCAAACACAAAAACATACATAGTAGCATGCAAAATTCTAAATTAGGCTGCTTTATTAATGGGTTTCCAAATCATATGATTAATATCATTCACACTTTCTCAAAAACAAAGGAGCCCCCTACCCAAATAAATGTGACATTCTTATCATACAACTTATTTTTAGTCACGATCATTTTTCTTTATGATGTCAAAAATCAGTACTTATAACAAGATGAAATGAGCCAAGTTGCAAATCAAATCAATTCTATGGTTGAAAGGCAAACTATCCATTGAAACAAGGACATGTGAGGTAGCTTTAGTAGGAATAAGAACTCACAAGACAAATAACACATAAGAAGGGAGGAAAAAGTCCATCTCTAGCTCTCAAGTTGCCTAACCTTCAACCACAAACAAGGCAAAGAAACACAAGAAGAAGGGATACTTTACAAACTTCAACTTCATAACCTCCACATATTCACAAATATTTATGCCTCTCTGACCTCATATTTCAATTTTCAAAAGTTTTCCCTTTTCCTTAATGTGGGGCTACCCTACACCGGATAAAGTGGTTTCTGTTGTGCCTTCACGCGCACCGCGTACTTTAGCATCTTACAGTGTGTTATTTGCTGTTAGAAACTTGTCGTTTCTTTCTAATTTTATTTTTTTTCAAAAAGAGATATATAGAGTGGGGAAAAATGAAACAAGGTCTACAGCATAAACGACAGAGATTCGGTGACATGGCGGTCATGCTCGTCCGTGCGGTGGGGACCACACGTCACTCATGCGTCGCCATCAATTCTAACAACCTTTTTTTAGGTGACAGTGCGGTAACGTGTAAAGGTGAAAGTCTTCTTTTACTAACTTACGTGTACGGCTGTGATTTCTCTTGTTAGGTCGTTTCAAATAATCGCGATTTTATGCGTTTTACCCGTCTGTTGCAAATTTGGCGCCTCAACCAAACTAACCCTGGTCAAGTAAGAGGAGAAATTCAACTTCTCGGGAGAAGTTCATGTGTGGTGACGATATGATAGTAAATAATAATACTCAAATTTAATGGTTTCTGGCCAAATGCAAAGAATGCACTGCACAGAGGTTAAAAAGAAATATTTGTTTATCACTTTATAAATAAATAAAATTATTTAATAAATGTACGGTGAAAAATAAAAAATAAAAAATAAAAAGATTAATTATTTAATAAGTCTCCTTCAAAATCAAAATTTAAAAAAAATATATATATAAGAAAAAAAACATGATCATTTGCTTTGTTTTTTATCAACGGTTGAAAATGACCTTTCATTCAAATAGTTAGTGTCCAGAAACACCCAGTGCCCCTCTAACATGCTTTTGCTTTGTGTAATATTAGAAATGAGAATACTTAAAAATCTCAATTGAAAACAAACCACTTAAGCTTGTTTTGGTAAAAAAATCATGGAGACAAGGAAAAGTCATTTTAGATTTTAAATGGGGATGAACGTCTTGCAAAAGTTGATAAGGGTATTTAATTAAAACCAATTTGACCAAATTATTTGGTGGGGACAGTGACATGTTTGGCAACAAAAGAAATTTGTGAAATTAAATTTGATTCTGTGTAACCCAAAGAATGTTGGTTAAGCAAACAGACAAACCACCCAGATGGTGAAATGTGGCATGCTTCTTTAGGAGACAGGTGGCAAGATTTTTGAGATTGCACCCCTTCCACAAGTGATAAGACAAAAGCATGATCAAATGTTCTATGGCTTCTTATTAGGGCTTTGATTATGGGTTTGTTCGGTACTCTGTCTTCTTCTTCTTAACCCTCTTGGGTTTTTCCCTTACTATCATGATCCTGTATCCATATCCAAACTCTTTTCCTATTTAGTTATGATAAAAAGGAAAGAAAAAATGACATAAATCTCACTTCTTTCCTCAGTTTCTGAGATGAATTGGTGGAAAAGAAGAGGTTGGAGTCTTTAAACCATGTGTATAATGATGAAGAACAAGTCCTTTATACCTAGTGAAAAGGACATGGGCATATAGGGAGGATGAGTGAGTACAAGAAAACACACCTAGCCGGCAAGAGATAACGTTGCTTGAGGGGGAGCCACCTGTTGATCTCTGAGGAGATTCCTTGGGAGGGATCACCATAACAAGCTGAAAACAAGATCATTGAGCATTAAATTATTTTTTGACAATATGTTGTATAGTTGTGGAGAAGAAAAAGATGTTGGGAGGGCAGCACATTTTCTTAGTTCATAATTGAACTTGACAAGAAAAGAGTAGGGGTGGGACATGAGTGTTATGCATATAGTGGATAGAATCACTAAGGAATCGAATAGGAGAGACACAAGTGAATTGGATTTCTTTTAAGGGTCAACAAAATAATCTCTACAAACTGAATTGCAATGATTCAAAGTAGTAACAAGGCCACTTACTACATGGAACCGTGGAACAACATAGTCAAATACATGATTATAGAAACATGGAGTATGGGTGTTCGGATGAAGACCCCCACTGTTCTCTGATGGGATTTGTCTCCACCATGTCTTTCCCATGGGCGGCCCAATCCACCTTTCATCCATTATTCGGGTTCTACCTAGCTTTAATTTCCCCCTTTTTTTTCTTTTAAGTTGAATGGAACTATTACCATCATTTCCCATCGTATGTGTTTTTTTTTTTGTACTGTACTGATGTCTACGTTTGAAGAAAATGATGTCAGAAAAACGATCACGTTTGTGAATTTTCATGACTAGTTTCAATTTGGAAGCCAAAGAGGAGATGGGAATTGACATGTTGGCTCATCCAGAAAGGCACTGTTTGAAAGCATCTTGTTAAGTCTGTAGTTTGGTAACCATTGTGAACTGACCCACAAGAAACAAAGCCATCCTCCTAGAGAAAAAACACATCTTGAAAAGGGAAGAATCCATTCAATCAAAGGAATAAGACTAGAATTCACAAGGATGAAATATTTACATTTAGCAGACAAAAAATGCAAAACAAAAATTAGGGAAATGCGTTGGAGAAGAAGTGCTAAACAGTGACAGACAGCGGTAGTTCATCAACTAAACATTTAAACATGCTATTCATAGAGCATATATGTGTGTATCCAACTATCCATTACCAGAAGAATACTAACCAAGCTTCACTGCTTGAAGAGACACAGGAATATGTCTACTGAGCAAGCCCCCAGTATCCTAATGCATTTTCCAATGAACAGTGGACCTGTAAAATACAAAAGTTTAGATTCTAACAAGCAATATATGTCAAACAAGATGAATTTGTTAGGCAACATAGTAAATGGGTGAAGTCCACTGTGAAACATGTAAGAGCATGCAAGCAGGGAACCTATTCTCTGGAAGGACAAAAATCCAGCCTGCAAACTGAAGGTATAGAAAGACAGTCCCACCAACAAATTCTTCAAGGCTAACAACCATTGCACTTGATGGAAAATAATTATGGTAGTCACAAAAATGTGTAATTCAGATGACGAAGAAGCAAGCATAATTTCCCACATGATATAACATCCATCAAAGTTTAAATGTCAGCCAACCACTAGCCCCCCACCCCCCATCAAGATTAACATCCACAGCTAACAATTTAAATTATGATAACAATTGACCCTGCAAACTTAGGAATTCTGAGTAGAAACTAATAGAGAGATACACTCATTTTCCTTCTATACAGATAAGCCATTTAGAAACAAATGGTCATTCATTAGTCACAACTGGTCACCATTTAAATAAAATAAAATATTAAGTTAATAAACCACATGCAGGCTTATACAAAATCAAATTCCACTAGTAACAAACAAGCCCTCCCTTTTTTCTTTTTCCTTTTTGAAGAGGTAACCTTCGGGACTTGAACCTCGAACTCCCACAAACTGTCCAATACTTTACCACTTGAGCCAAGCCTCAAGGGCAAAGAACAAGCCCTCCCAATTAACATTCTCTTAATGATACTTGGAAAGAGTGGTACATACAAAACCTTCTTTTTTGGACAAAAAATAATTTACAGACAACAAGTGGTGGAAAAAGGAAGAGGTGAAGGGAAAAAAATTAGAATGACGATTTTTTTTTTAAATTAGTTTTTCTTTATTATCATTGCGTTCGTATTTATCAAATCAATAGGTTAGGCATTTAAGTGGAATGAGAGTTAGAAGAGATAAAATATGAAGGAAAAAAAAAAGGGAAGAGGAAGTAGAGAATTTTTAAATAAACATAGAAAATGATAATCTCTTTTTTCATTGAAATATGATGATATTTCACTTGTGGCAAAAGCACACATCATGTGGAACAAAAATAACAAGAGGGCACATCATGCATGCATATTCTTTAGGATTTTTTTTCTCTAAATAACACCAATAATTTCAATGATTTTTTTAGATTTGCAATGATAAATAAGCAAAATGAAATGTTTTGTTGATTTTATAGTGCCCCCAAGCCATATTAAAAAAATATAACAAAAAATTTGGAGATATTTTGAAATTTCAATCCTTGCCTAAAACACATGTGGCATTACCTAGCGAACACCAAAAAGGAAAAACTAAATAGGGATAAAGAAATAATTTGGCAACAAAAAACCATGCAGTATTTCATTGGACAAAAGTTAGAATAAAAGAAGGACAAATACTAAACAACATATATGCTCATGTTGCACCAATAGATCAAATAAACCAGAAAGAGGGAAAAAAAAATGAGAAAGACAAGCAATTTTGAGCTGCATGGTAAAATACAGCCAGCTCCAATTGGTGACATGGTCATGGACATCTTTTGTGATATCACACAATTATATTAGCCAAAGTACAAACAACAGGTATAATAGGCAATGATACTGTGGTGGACTCGAATCGGGTGCTGACCTGTAGTTGAGCTATGCTTATTGAGTCTCCTGAAGTGGAAAACTTCTAACAATTCTACTTCATCCCATGAAGTATAGGTTTCTAGTTTCTATAGAAGGGGAAAAAGGAGTAAGATAGTAAGGACTCTTCTAAGAACGAGAAGTTCTTCATGGAGGAAGGTTTCAAGGTAGAGTCGGGCAATCTCTCTCGACCATACCAAGCAAATTCTTCCATTTCACCAAGGTCTAGCTCATTTTCGACCCTTCAATGTATGTCAAGTGCTCATGGATTGTGCCTGTCTAAATCTTTTGATTCAACCTTAGAGCGGGAAGTGGTTTTTGGTGTACAATTTTAAGCTAACAACAAAAATACTCTACTTCTTCAACCCAAGATAAGTCCTTCAAGATTATGGAAGACTACCTGGACGGTAACAATAAAATGGGAATGACATGTCATATGTGTCTATTGAGTAGTAGGAGTGTGGTCCTAAAGAATCGATCTAAGACAAGCTCGTCCCTCACCACCTAGCCAAACTCAAGTTAAACAAAGAGGTAGGATAGTTTATTGCATTGACAAGACCAGGTTTGATCATCTTGTCCATGTCTTTGGTGTCTACCTTGAAGTGAGGAACCACACAATCCTTTTGTCTGTACAAAATTTGGTTAAGCACCCAGAACCATATGTTTAATGGGCAATTCCTAGAATGAAGACCGAGTCTCTTCTCCTTCTATTTGTGATGATGGGACCCATAGCCCGTGATGGCCACTAGCTTGGTTTCATGGAGGGAACAAGATGAGAGGCTTTCAGTAGAATGCAAGTGCAGTGGTGGTCCTTTGCAAATGATCACCAGCAAGGGCTTAGTCATGGACTTCTCCGAGCATCATTCCAAAGATGCCAAGAGTGCAAACCTAGAATCTAGTAGTGAGAAAGTGGCTCCAGAAATGACAGTCCCAATCAGGGCACTATGAGAGGATTTTTTTATTTTTATCTTTTTTTTGATAAATAAAGAAGAATATATATTAAAAAGAGGCCCTCCAAGGTATATAAAATAAATACACCCACTCTTAAACAACTCAAACAAAAGGAAGCTGAAAAAAAGGAGGTGCTACAACAACCCCACCCTCAATGAGAGCTCAACCAATCAATGAAACTAACTAGCTTCAAAGGACTATCATTTACAAACATCTTAATCTTCGATCAAAGAAAGCAAACAAAAGAACCTTTTAGCCTTTGAATGGAAGGTATATTACCTTCCCAAAGCCTTCTTGGACTTAAGGTGGTTTTCTACGTTCTTGGACCCAATAAAAAGATACGTTTTAAAATTGTCCTTCAACTCCCTGCAGATTTCTAGAGGCATACATCAGAATTTTCCATGAAAATTCCCATTGTTCATGTGTGACGCAAATAAGCAATCATACAATGATATTTAACAACTCAACCATGGTTGTAGTCAACCTAGTTGACCCAACTATGGTCAAATGAGGCTATAAGTAACCCTTATAGCAAATACTAGAGACATCCCATCAAGGAGATTTTGAAGCCCACATGTTATTTTAAGACATTAAGCAACAATTCAAAGATACTCAATTCCTCTATTATCTCAAATTCTCCTAACATTCTTTTGGTTCCATATTTACTTATCTATCCTAAATAATCAACTTCATTGATGGCTCTTTGAAGAACTCAACATTAACACTGGTACTGGACTACAATATTCGTATTGATAACCTATGTTGCATAGGCTTAAGATATGTATCTAGATGTTTGATCTTTTATACCTACAAATTTTAAGATATGGGGCTTTGACTAAAAAATCTCAACAATGGGTATGAACATTTGGATACAACAAAATAGAGGAAAAACTATAGAAAATTTAATTAAATATCAAAAAAAAAAAAACAAAAATATTTTTAATGAGAACTCTTCTATTTTTTTTTTTTTTTTTTTTTTTTTGCTTTTATCTCTATCCTTTGTTTCTTATTCCAAATATTTTCATAAAAATACACCACCAACAAAATCACATTTTTAATATAATTATCTTCTAAGATTAATTTCACTCACGTCCCCTCAAGATTTGGCCTAATACACTTTAACCCCATTGATTTGAAATTTTATCAAATAAAAGGAGAGGTGATTGAAAATAATACTTATTTTTTAATAAGAGAGGAGGTAACTGAAAATAACAAATGAGAAAAATAAGGAGATATTTGATGAAATTTTAAACAAATAAGGATTAAGTGTATTTAACCAAAATTTCTAGGGAAACGAATGAAATTAACCCTTATATTTTAAGAAAGTTGAAAATAGAAATAAATTAATTAAAATCAAATAACTAGCTTGAAAGCAAAATAGGAGTATCATATAAGGATCTCATACCAACAATCATATCTTGTCATGTCCATACAAATACAATGGAAGAAACTAGAAGATGCAGGTACCAAAGGAGCACCATATGCAACTTGCTTAGCTTGATTAAGACTTGTGAACTTTGCATGTCCTTTACTTGGGCTGGGTGTTTTGGCCACAGAAGACTAAGAGAGGGCAAAATTAACAGGGCCATGGAGTTCCAAACCCCTCACGAACACATCCATATAAAATTTGAGTATTTAATGCAGCCATGGCACACAAAAGTGAATTTTTTAGGGTGTTGAACCACTTGGAAAGGTCTAGCTCTCTATTAAGGAAGGTTGAAGTCAACCCAAATATTCTTTAGTAAATCCCAACTTAGAGAAAATATAGATCCTTTCTTAATTTTATTTTTGGTTATTTAGGATAAATATTCTCCTGTTTTATTTTCAAGTGGTCCGAAATTTACCGTAAGATAAAATATCTTTTGTAGGAAGCCTTGCAATAGGATTAACTCATCTGTGGGAAGTCCTATAACTACTTAATTTCTCTTTGATTCTTTACGTGGTTACTTTACTTTGAAGCTCATGTTGTTGGATTGGGGTGTCAGGTTCTGAGGACCCGGTGCAAGAAGAAGAATCTTCCTAAATTGACGCCTTCACAGAAATCCTTTTCATCACTAGGTTCACAGAGATGCCCAATTGTGAGGAATAAGAAACAATGGGAACCTAACATCCATATCATACCCCTAAAGTCATGGAAGCCTCAAGTCTGAGGAATTCATTGATTGATTCAATATTATAGAGCAAATGATCTAACAGTAAGGTCCCCAACAACAACATTGAAGGGAAGAGAGTTGGAGTGGCAAATTAGAGATGATGCAGAAGCATAAAAGTAACTCAAAGATCATTGATTGGGAAAAAAAAAGTTTATCTCATGAATACTTGTACAATTTATGAGAAGGTAACAGGACTATGGAACTTTACATGGAGGAGGGAATTAAAATTAGTTAGTGAGATATATTAGTTGCTTGCAGCTTAACATTCAAGAGGTCCCACACCTACATTATTTTTAGTCCGTGTCAGGAGTGTACCAGAGAACCTTTATGGTTGGGACTGGGAGACAGCAAAGCAAGGACATTGCAAGATCAGATGCTAATTCCTGAGACAAACAAGCAATATAAAGTGGCCATATCAGGAAACGCACACATACACAAGCAATCACATCTAGAAACAAGCCAACACAGTCCACTTGACCTTACTTGGGCGTAAACAATCTGGAGCTTCCAACACAAATATCAACCTCCAAAAAATCGCCCAGTGACCAAACCATGGCCCAAAAGGCTAAAGAAATTATGGAAATATGTGAAACATGCAAAGTAGGGGAGAAGTTGAAAAGAACGGTACCCTAGGGTTTTAGTGGGGGAGACAGAGAAGATACTAATTGTAGTGAGTTGGAGGCCCATGCCATCATGAATCTCCTAGTCCTTGAGAGTGATGTGATCCTTAGAAATGGTGTACCGATTCTGAATCCTAATCTTGTCGGCCCTGGTTCCCAATTGAGCAGCCACCGGGCACCAGCTTCTTCATATCTCCGGGATTGTGTCCTCCTCATTGCACTTCACTCGCACCTTCTCCCCCTAGCCTGTCGTTCAACACCACTTCTGTCATCGTCAACCACTGCTTGCCAATGCCTAAAAGGAATTTGATAATTTACTTGGTTCCACCCAAGGGTGACACGGTCACCTCACACTTCCAGTTCCGTCTCCTCATCCTGTATGTTTAATTCAGCTTATTTGATCTTACACCCCTCTTCCCCTCTTCAATTTAATGCGTTTTTCCAAACATCTGGCATAATTTCATTAAGGACATATTATTGCTTCAAATCTTACCTCCAATGTTAGACTACTCAAATATTTGTTCAAATCAAATTATATTGAATCAAATAATTCCGTATCTCATACAACAAGAAATAGCAAGACCAAGAGAAGCAGGTGGATTTGTGTAATGATACCATGCTCTGCCTGAACTCAAGGCACTCCATCCACACTTCCATAACGCACAACATTCATCATGCAAGGGAAGAAGGGCAGCCATTCTTAGTAACAAAGCCCTAACATATTTTACATCCAAGCTGTCTGATTGTAATTTAACCAAAACAAGTTACCAAAATTAATGCCAAATGCCCTGAGGTTGAAGGTCTGAGATCGATAATATAGTTTTCAATCAATCAAGTGCCATAATAGCAAGGCCTGTGTCACAAAACTGAGAAATGAACAAAATTTTGACTCCCATCAGAATAAAATATAAAATATGATGATGCACAGGGTAAACCCCACAAATCCGTAACAGCAAGAAACAAAACCTTGAATAATAAACAACAATCAGAGTAACAATTAATAGCCCATAATAACCATAACCTACCATCCATTCCCCATCTTGAAACAAAAATATACTGTACATATGTCTGCAGAGCTCTTGCCAACCAAAAAATGGGATCTTTGGCTGCAGGGATCTACTACCAGGTTTCAACCCCACCAGGATAAACCCGCTCATCACTCCAAAACAGCAACAACCTCTGAATCAACCCTCCAGTAGTTTGCATCATTGAACTCCTTCATCCCAGCTCCTCCATCATCAGAATTCTCCTTTTCTGGCACTTTTGCGATAATGTTCCTCTTCAGTGGCCCTGCCTCCCCAACAATCCCCTCCTTCAGAGCCTGTTCCATTGCCTTCTCGGTACCCTCTAATTCCACACCTACAAATTCAACATCTTCTTCAAACAAAGACGGGACAGTGGCACCCCTCTGACTTGAACCAGACCCTGATGACCCTTCACTGCCCGTAGCAGTTGGGGAGCCATTGGGAAGTACCAATTCTCCAAGTGATGATGAATTAACATTCAGCACTGCTTCCTCAGCTGGAATAGGATCGGTGACATCAGTGTCTCCATTCTCATCCTCAAATGGATTCAAACTTGACCCACCAACCTGCAAATCCGCTGATTCTCCCCATCCCACCCATTCAGGTAAAGGCCTATCTCCAAACAGGTCCTCATTGTCTGTTGTTTCAAATTGGAAGAAACTCAAATCACCAGAAGCACTTGGCTTCTCATTCTGTGTATTGATCACTCCATTCATGGAACTATTAAATCCGTTCAGGAAGTCTATGTTAGAACTGGATGTGCCATTGATTGAATCTTTGCTTTCAGCCAACTCCTCATCCTCTCCAACCACTACCTCATCATCACTACTGCTATTACCACCATTTGTAGTCCCATTCAAGTTGACTTCATCCATCATCTCTGCGGGCGAGGTGCTTACAGGTGTTTCATCAACTCTGTTATCTTGGAATGCAAACCAGTTGGAATTTGTGAACAAACTGCTGCAACAAAGAGAGCATACAAGTATTTGTACATCTTCAAAATGTTCTTTTGTATGTAACAGGAAAAAGAAAAAAGGAAGAGGGAAAGACAAAAAACCAAATCAATAAAGGCTATGTTTGGTTCCTAGAAAATTTGAGGAAAAATGTAAGGAAATAAAAATAGAAAGGAAAAATTGAAGGAAAGAAAAAATTGAAGGAAAATAAATTATATATTTAAAGTCAATAAATTATTTTTATATACTACTTCAAACACATTTAATTTATTTTAACTCTTCTGTATAAAGATTAAATAATTTGAAAATGCATAAGCTTCTTTTTTTTTTTTTCCTTTTTTTGTACTTTTCATAGTAAAACCAAACATGAGAAAACCATTATCCTTCATTTTTTTTTTTTCCCTTAATACTTTATTGGAACCAAACATAGAATAGGTACTCAGAACAACAAGCGTCACCAATAGAACACGCAAAACCAAAGTGAAGCTCACAAAATTTCAATGAGATAAAATATTGCCACAATATAATGCCAAAACTAGCAAGTGCCACATGTAGATTGGGTTCACTAAATCAAAGCTTGGAAATAGGTGTTGTATTTCCATCTCAAGAAAATTCCCCTAGAAATCTTTATCATATCACCCACAAAACATGAGTGATGGAAACTAACTATGCTCCTTGGGAATTATACTCTCATTCACCTAATTTTCTTTTATGATAAATTGTAATGATCAGCATATCCTTCATTTAAGCCTAAATAAATAAAATGTCAATTACACACCTAATTTCAACTATATCTTAAATATTTATCTTCAAAAAAATAATGTGTTTGTAACCTAATAAATTGTTTATTTCTTTTAATCTTTAGTTACTTCATTTGTTTAATATGAATATCACTAGTATTTTTATTATCTATCCTAAATTTTATGGAAGATTATATATTCAAGATAAATTAATATAAATTAAACCATTTCTCATCTTAATCTTCATTTTAAATAATAAAATATCTTCTATCATATATAATCTAATATAAACCATAATTATATTTTATATAAAAGAACATCAAGCATAATCATGTATTTCAAAAATAACAAAATGTTTATGGGGACCATATGGATTTTAAAATTAACAAAATAATACTTAATAAGTCTCTTCTGTGTTTTAAAATTTTCATATTTTAAAATGCATGTATTATATTTTAAAAATCCATATATCAGATTGAGTTGAAGGAATACTATTGTAGATTAATCATATTATTTCATTTTTATTTCTAGACTATCAAAAGACTTAAAACAAAAATGGACCTTTTATTATTTTAAAACCTATCTTAACCATTTGCAAGGACAGGAATCATCAAATCATACACACAAAGTATACAAAAACGCCTACTACAACATTTAAGGACATTTCTCTGATGTTATCCAGCTTGATTGGTAATCGGTGTGTGAACCATCAAAACATTTTGGATACCAAGGCAAGGAGCATTGATTCAGTTTCATTTTGGAGAAAATGTCTTGTTAGATAGTGTACTGTTATTTACTTTTCTTTTTTTCTTATTGTATTGTGGGTCCCACTAGCATGTATATATATACCCAATGTGTATTATTGTATTCTTCTTCAATAACAAAAATTAAAGATTCTCCATTTTCTCTCTTTTCACATGTTATCAAAGCCTAGGGAGAAAAACCTAATTATTTTCGATTTATCCGTGAATTAATTCTGGGAAACCTTTCAGTGACCGTGTTTCATTCTGGTCACCTTTCCCATCTCCTAAAGCTTTCTGGTCGACCCTCACCGCCGGCGACTTTTTCCAGCGAAGTCCTTTTCCGACACCGACCATACCATCAGGTGCGCAAGGAGGAGATCTTCAAGTTTTGTCAAAGCACCGGAGGGAGAATCTCAGTCACATGCCAGTCACGCGCGTTTCTTCTCCGGCGTACGAGGAATACGATTGGCATAGGACGTGAGTCTCAAGGCCTCTATCACCTCACCTCGCCTTCAACTCCTGCAGTTTGCATTTCCACTGATGCTCCCCTCCTCATCCACAGTCGCCTGGGCCACCCTAGTCTATCCAAGTTCCAGAAGATGGTCCCTCGTTTTTCATCTTTGTCGTCGCTTGCGTGTGAGTCCTGTCAGCTTGGGAAACATACTCGTGTCTCATTCCCAAAGCGTTTGAATAATCGGACAAAATCTCCTTTTGAACTTGTCCACACTAATGTTTGGGGTCCTTGTCGGACCGCGTCTACTTTAGGATTTCAGTATTTTGTCACTTTCATTGATGACTATTCTCGATGTACTTGGTTATTTTTAATGAAAAATCGAGCTAAGTTATTCTCTATTTTCCAGAAATTTTATGCTAAAATCCAAACCCAATTCAATATTTCTATTCATGTGTTACGCAGTGACAATGCTAGGGAATATTTTTCTGCCTCATTTACTTCATTTATGTCCCACCATGGGATCCTTCATCAGTCTTCTTGTGCTCATACTCCTCAACAAAATGGGGTAGCTGAACGTAAGAATCGACATCTTATTGAGACAGCTCGTACTCTCCTTCTCCATAGTAATGTTCCTTTTCGTTTTTTGAGGGGATGCTGTTCTTACAGCATGTTATTTGATTAATTGTATGCCCTCATCTGTATTAGACGATCAGATTCCTCATTCCCTTCTTTTCCTTGACCAGCCACTTCATTTCCTTCCTTCGCGTGTTTTTGGTTGTACTTGCTTTGTTCATATTCTCACTCCTGGATAGGACAAACTTTCTACCAAAGCCACAAAATGCATCTTCTTGGGATACTCGAAACTTCAAAAGGGTCATCGTTGTTATTCCTCTGAGACTCATCGCTACTTTATCTCCGCTGATATTACCTTCTTTGAGGACTCACCATTCTTCTCCACCTCTGAGTCTCTTCCTGTTTCTGAAGTCTTACCCCTTCCCATTATCTCCCCACCTGATGCAGTGCCTTCTCGCCCACTTCAGGTTTATCATCGCCGTCATCATGTCACTGTTCCTCCTTCTTTGGCCAAGGTACTTGCAGACTCACATCCTATTCCTTCGGCTTCTCCTGCCCCGACTCTGCCTCCTTCTACTGACTTACCCATTGCTCTTCGAAAAGGTAATCGATCTACTCGTAATCCTCATCTCATTTACAATTTTTTGAGTTACCATCGATTATCTTCACCCTATTCTGCATTTGTTTCTGCTATATTTTCTGTTTCTCTTCCCAAGAGCGCCCCTGAGGCTCTTTCCCATCCAGGCTGGCGACAGACAATGGTAGATGAAATGGCTGCTTTACACTCCAATGGCACTTGGGATCTTGTTGTTTTACCCTCTGGTAAATCTACAGTTGGTTGTCGTTGGGTCTACACAGTTAAGGTTGGCCCTGATGGTCAGGTTGGTCGCCTTAAGGCCCGCTTAGTTGCTATAGGCTATACTCAGGTTTATGGTTCTGATTATGGTGACACTTTCTCTCATGTTGCCAAGATTGCTTCTATTCGTCTATTGCTCTCCATGGCTGCTATGCGTTCTTGGCCTCTTTATCAGTTAGATATTAAAAATGTTTTCCTTCATGGGGATCTTGCTGAGGAAGTTTATATGGAGCAACCACCTGGTTTTGTTGCTCAGGGGGAGTCTAGTTTAGTGTGCAGGTTACACCGTTCTCTATATGGCTTGAAACAATCTCCTCGAACATGGTTTAGCCGTTTTAGTTCTGTTGTTCAGGAGTTTGGCATGTTTCGTTGTACAGCAGACCATTCTGTTTTTGATCATCATAACTCTTCGGGGCAGTGTATTTATCTGGTAGTTTATGTGGATGACATCGTCATTACAAGCAGTGATCAGAATGGTATTCAGAAACTAAAGCAACACCTTTTCACTCACTTTCAGACTAAAGACTTGGGGAAACTCAAGTATTTCTTAAGGATTGAGATAGCTCAATCCAGTTCTGATGTGGTTCTTTCCCAAAGGAAGTATGCTTTAGACATCTTGGAAGAAACCGGTATGTTAGACTGTAAACCGATAGACACTCCTATGGATCCAAATGTCAAACTTATACCAGGACAGGGGGAGCCTTTAGGAGATTCTGGGAGATATCGGCGACTTGTAGGTAAACTGAACTACCTCACCATCACTCGTCCAGACATTTCTTTTCTTGTAAGTGTTGTTAGTCAATTCCTACAGTCACCATGTGATAACCATTGGGATGTTGTAATCCGCATTCTTCGATATATCAAAAGCACACCAGGCCAAGGTGTGTTGTACGAGAACACGGGTCATACCCAGGTTGTTGGTTACACAGATGCAGATTGGGCTGGCTCACCCACAGATAGACGTTCCACTTCCGGGTATTGTGTTTTTATTGGAGGTAACCTAATATCCTGGAAGAGTAAGAAACAAGATGTAGTGGCCAGATCTAGTGCTGAAGCCAAGTATCGAGCTATGGCTTTGGCAACATGTGAACTCATATAGCTGAAACATCTTCTTCGGGAGTTGAGATCTGAAAATGATGAACAGATGAAGCTCATCTGTGACAACCAAGCCGCTTTGCATATTGCATCCAATCCAATCTTCCATGAAAGGACCAAACACATTGAAGTTGACTGTCACTTCATTAGAGAGAAGATCGCATCAGGATGTGTGACGACTAGTTTTGTCAATTCAAATAATCAACTAGCAGATATTTTTACTAAATCTCTCAAAGGTCCTAGAATTAACCACATTTGTAACAAGCTTGGTGCATATAACATATATGCTCCAACTTGAGGGGGAGTGTTAGATAGTGTACAGTTATTTACTTTTCTTTTTTTCTTATTGTATTGTGGGTCCCACTAGCATGTATATATATACCCAATGTGTATTATTGTATTCTTCTTCAATAACAAAAATTAGGGATTCTCCCTTTTCTCTCTTTTCACATGTCTTAACCGCAAGAAGTGAGGAGTTGCTTTATATTGTATATCTCATGCAGTATTATACCAATGTAGAGGTTTTCTTACCATATTGGAGAAGGTTCACTCACCTATTCTTTTGATCAGTTTTTGTAATTTTGGGAAGGATTCATCATCCTTCACAAGTACTCTTAAACCATATCAATGCATTTTTTTTTTTTATTAAAAATAAAATAAAATAAAAATAAAAAGAAGACTCATGATGGTTCAGCACTAGCCTTATGGATTATTAAAGTTGAAATTAGACTGCAATAAGCTACAGGCTATAGAAACTATATGCTCAAATATATTGTCCGTGAAGAAATGTTTTAAATATTAACAATAACATCCTGCTGATATTACCCAACAAAACTGCTTTTGATGGCTTACCCAAGGGCATATGTTTCCTAATTGCCATATTAATGACTAATGTTCCCCAATTTATGTTCTTGTTCAAAGGTAGTGTAGGATTGAAGTTGGGTTTGAATCAGGCCTGGAACACTGAATTGTTTTGGTTAACACTGAATTTTTTTGGTTCTAGTAAGTAGCATTCCAATGAAAAGACACATGTTACCCACCAAAACAGGTTCAACAAGGTAATGAGTCATTTAATAATTTTTTTTTGATAAGTAAACGCACAGGAAAAAAATATATTAGAAGAAAGGGCGCCTTAAGGCTGACCCAAAGCATACAAGGGGCATACAAAAGGCGCCAAAAAGCAAGAACAAAAAGAAGAGGGGATATAAAAAAATCACCAGCCCTCATCTAGAACTCAACCAATCAAAAAAGCTGATTAAAGGAAGAGTCCTTCATCTACAATCGACTTAGTCCAAAACCAAAAATTACATACAAAATAATAGGTACTGAATTTTTGTACACACCTACAAAAATAAAGTGGCCATTTTTTGTAAATATTTGAACTTTCATTTCAGTTTTTCAAAGTTGTTTGCACTTGCATGTCAGCTCAAAGGATCAAAATAAAATTTTAATATTGCTTGTCTCAATCAATAATGCTTTAAATATTTTCTCCCAGACTTGTCAGGGCAACAAGGATGTTAAAAAACTAATACCTGAGCAAGAAATCTAAAGTTTTCATCAGCCTGGAGTGGTGGCAGTGGACCTAGCACCTTGAGAACTGCAGGAGGGAAACCATGTAGCAGGTCCCACCCAGACCTCATGGATCACAACGTAAACTCTAATAATAAAAGATAAAAAGGGAATTCCCTATTCCAAAAAGAAAACCACAAGCCAGGCAAAGTTTAGGGGGACCATCATATGGCACCCACTCTCTTGCTAGAAAACAAATAACTTCCCTTTCAACCAATTGCTTATATGTATTCAGGATCCCTATTTTTTCATGCAACAGCTATTATCATATTGAAATGGCTCAAAAACTAACCTCCCTTGGTCATCACCAAGTCTCAGGGATGAGATCACTACTTCAGCAGATTCATCATCAAAGTAGACATCCTGCATTTTATTAACACATTTTTGTAGGATCAAATCCTATAAATTAAAATATAAAAAGATAAAAGAGACAGAGTTCAAAAGATTTCCATTCTTTTTCTCCTTCACTGCTTATCCATGTTACTCTTTGTATAGCCACCCAACAAGTTCTTTTAAATCAACAAGACAACAACGAATTCATTTAGTTAAAAAGAATAACAGAAAGTATTACCTCATCATCTCGATCAAGAGCTCCATGATCCTGCTATGATAAGAACCATAATCTAGCATGTTAAAAAGTCCAGGGACAACAGGAATAAACCTACATAATATGAATGAATAGAAACAACCAATACCTCTTCACCATCCTCATTCCCATATATTTTATATCTAAAAGCCTGGCTTAGATTATTTGCTAGAGCTGCTACGTCATAATCTCTATCATCCTCATCACTATCCCTTGTCCTGTCTTGCAGTGCAGTTGGGCGGCTGCACATACCAAAGACAACATTTTTATGATCATTAACAGGAGTATGATGATGAAGATGATAATGATGATAAAGGAAAACAAGGAGAAACTAAGGTTGAAGGAACAAATGAGGAAATAAAAGGTTAGTCTAAGAAGCCAAGGGGAAAACACAGTAGGACTACCTGCATTGTGTTTGATTTGGAGGATAGTTCATCTTTTTCCTTTAATTCTTTTTATTTCTTATGATAACATTTTTTGGTTCATGTAAGAACTTGAACCGGAAACCCCCCACATCACCACCCCAACCCCTTTTTTTATAGGCAAAGATCAAATCTACTAAAAGAACCAAACAAAAGACCGCACGAAAGTATACAAGGTGTATATAAACACACCAAAAGGTCATGCAAAGCAAAGAGACAAAAAACAATACCTTCTCCCTACTTAGAGCCCAGCCAATCAATGAAGTCCACCATGAACATTGAGTGAGATCACCTATGTACACTAACCCATCGTAAGAAATTATACATAAAAGGAATGTTTGACTGCTTGATAGGCATTTTCCATGCTTTCAAAAGCTCTAATATTTCTCTTCTTTCAAATGGTCCAAAATAAACACAAAGGAACCGCTCTCTAAGCTTTCTTTCTTTTCTTCCTAATAAAAGATCCAATGTCAATCCAAATGAATGCTTGTAACTGAGGAACGCATCACCCACATTATTCCAAATAGGACATAAATGAGTTGCCACAAGATAACTTGCCTTTGGGCAATGAAAAAGGATGTGATCCATCGTTTCTTCTTCTTCTTCTTTGCAAGATAACAACTGTTCATCATCTTCTATCCCCTCCTTTTTAGTTGCTCCAACGTAAAAATTCTTCCCTATGCTACTTCCACAAAAAAAAAAAAAAAAACACCCTTAACGAAACCCAAGAGTTCCAAACCATGCTCGAAGGGAAAACCTTCATTCTTCGATTTTTTTTCTTTTTGGTTAAGAAACAACAAAGTATATATTTATTAAGGAATAAAAGGTACAAAGGAAGGATGAGAAATCCACCCAAAAACAAAGAACTAAACAAATGGCATCTCCAAAACACTAAAAAAAAACTATACTTCAAAAGGTAATTACACAAAACACCTCTCCTTACTAGCCCACACCTTTGGACCTACACACCAACACCCAATCAAGTTGGATCACATTAAGGGGAATGCCCTTGAAAGTTGTGGCGCAAGATACCCAAAAGGAAGCAAGGAAATGAATAGTATCCCAAAGAATCTCTGAAGCGCCTTATCCTAAAAAATTCTAGCATTTCTTTCATGCCACACAACCCAAATCAAAGTCATACAAGCATTTTGCCACAGTACCAATCCTCTTCTGGAGTTTCTCAATCCCTTATGTGCAATGATCATCATCTCACAACTACTCCCAGGAGGAACCCAGTCCAGCTTAGCCAAACCTCCATTCTTCCTTTGGACAAAGAGGAGGAGAGGAATTTAACTGAGAAATTCTCTTCAAACTCAACGATGGTGTGTGGTCCTCTACTTCCCTACTAATAGCCTGACCCTGCAGTCTCCTAAAGAAAGCCTCGTGCATCTATAGCAGTGGCTATAGAAAACAAAGCTGTCCAGTTAGACCATTGAAGAGGCTGGATTGATCCAACCATCAAGGTCAGAACATAAAACCATTCATTTGTATTTATTTCAAGAAAAGAAAGCCAAACCAGTACTCACTAACTTCACACTTCTACTATATTGAAGCTTTTAGTATTTATTTCTCTATCAAACCAGACCCAAGTCAACCAAGAGAAATCATTATCCAACCAATTGATGCGACCCAACCATCAAAACACAGAGATGGCTTGGATGGATATGAGAATGATGACGTTACCAAATGAAATTAAAGTTAAAGACAATGAAATCATAAAAGATAATAACAATGCTCATAAACATAGAATGACTGAATTAAAAGAGGTTCCATGCAATCTGAAGCATTTAAATGTCTTTACCTAGTAAATGTCAATCTGAAAAAGAGGTTCCACACAACAAAACTAAAACAACTCCCTTACCTTTTCCTAACCAGTCCCAAAAAAAAGACCCTGGCCTTTTAATCCCCTTTAGTTGAAGGGGAATGCATCTGGAATCTCATGGCTGAAAGATTCTCTCCCAGAATCGAGCCATGAACTTGACCACAATTATTAATATATTTTTGCAGTCAAAAACATTGAATATATGTTTCTACAAAATATACAGGAGAAAGATAAGACATGGTGCATACCCACAAGCCCATCGATAGACATTTTCAACAGCATTGCGCTCCTGTAGGACGGTAGTTTGCCACTCATTCCATTCGCTATTTTCCTGGAGAGAATAAATGGATCAAAGTTGTATTAATAAAACTATGTTAAAGATCAAAGTCAGACAATTACTTTCCAACTCCCACAAGCACATGCTTAATTTGACAAGAATAAAAATTAATTTCAAATTCAAAATCTTGCCAATGACAAATAGAAAATATGCAGTAAGACAGAGTTCAAACGGCTCAGATGGACTTCTAATTTGCCAGCACACAAGAACATAACAAATTCTGGGCTATGGAATCAAAAGCAGGCAATCTATCATCCATCTCTTGCAAATGACAGTAGGGAAATAAGGACTTGAATGATAGCACTGTTAGGGATGAGCTAGGTGGCTCTGTAGTTTTTCTCCCAGTGATCTGAAAAGGAAGACTGCTTTAAAGCACAAATTCTAGTGATCTAGACAATTTTAACTAAGAAATCCTGAAATTTCATATGCTACTTGAAATTCAAACAAGTACCTAAACTTTTAGAAATATGAGTACCATGCATTTGTTAATACCCGTTCTCAAACTCAAAGAGAAAAATTACAGTATAATTTTTCCAGCTTATTGCCAACCTGGAGAAAGGCTTGAATGCGACTGTTGCTGCTTCCCAACTGAACAAGCTTATTAGAAATCCTTGTAATGTGTCCAAGGTTTCCTGCCCGTGGTGCATTCCTTCCAGTAGCAGGTATAGTGGGCTGCATGATCAATATAAATTTCATTTTATCCCAGTTTTTTAGTTTAATCAGTGATAAAAAGATAACAGATAATTGAATAATGAACTTGAAAGATGCCCTAAAAGAAATCAAAATTGGTTATAAAAAAATTCTTCATTTCAGTGTAGCTGAAAGAAGTGACTTGAAGTTGGTTGTAATAGCCACATACAGAATGTCACGCATCTTGGTCCCTTTTTAATTTTGGGGAACATTTCTTTTCCAGGGATATTTCCTGTCTCAAGTTCTTGACCCTTAACTTCCACAAGATTTACTGAGATAAAGGGAATAGATTTGTGACAAAGTGGCATACACTATCTTACAATAACATACACCAAAGCATGAGCATCTACCTGATTAATGCATCTAGCTACCTGATTAAGATTGCCAGAAATAATGGGATGTTTATCCGATTGAAGAATTTTCCCAATCAAATCACATTCTCGGAAAAGATGATCGACAATGATAGTATTCTTGCTTTCCAAGCATGACAATATAATGCTTTCTACATGATGGTGCAAGGAGTTATTGTATGGGTACCTGCATGAATTTAAACCAAATAAATTTCTGGTAATTGATCATATTTAACCAAAATCACAACAATGAACGGTCATTCATTCATTCAGAAGTCACAAAGTGAAGAAAAAATCTTACTCAAAGAAGAGATCAAGGACTCGTTGAATGGTCCCAGAGCTGACTAATTCCTTCTCTGCAATTTCATTGCCAGTTCGCAATAGTACTGCAATGAACTCCACAATCTAAAATCATAGCAGAACCATGTAAGGAAAACAAGATTAGAAGGTGATCAACAAGTTTCTTTCAGTGAAAACCAAATTTGAAAGAATTATTCCTGCAAACACTGAACCTACTTTGAGACAATCATGAAAAACTAAAAAAGCTGAAAAACTAAAAAAAGCTTTATAATGAGCCACAGAAACACAACTTCAAGTTCCTCTCACCCATGTACTCTTGTCACCATCTGTTCCAAATACAAGAGCTTGGTCATTGTCTTCCACCGGCTTATTTTTGGTAAAGTCTTTTTCTATTAGCCTTGCCCAATCCTACAGACACAATTTCTTTCTCCATAGCTAAATTTCTATGGAAATCTAAAGTACCATCTAAGGTCAAAGTCTTTGCTTGGTTAGTGGCACATAAGAAGATGAACACTAATGACATGCTACAACAAAGCTATTCGGATTAGCTAGTTTGGATTGGATTCCTCCTAGGAGCATATGAGATATGATGACCATCTCATATAGGGTATAGGGAGCTCCATCAAAGGCAAAGCCCTGTGGCAAATCGCTTGTCTTTTTTTGATATGGTTTGTAAGAAGGGAAAGAAATGCTAGGATTTTCAAGGACAAGTGAAGGACTCTAAAGACAATTTGGGATCTAATTCATTTCTATTCATCTTTTTGGGCCTCTTATACCACAGCATTCAAGGGCATCCCTCTCAATATTATTCAACTGCATTCAATGTGTAAGCCATAAGGGTTTGAATAATAAGGTGAGAATATTTGCACTGATCCTCTCTGATCAAGATGCTGTTATGCACCATGGTTGTTAAGATGGTTATTCGATTGAGAGGTTTTGTACTGATTTTTCTCTTTGGTTCCACATCGATGTATAGGTCTTCTTAGTGTACTGGAGTAGATCTTTCTTTCTTTTTTGTTTAACTTTCGTAAATCTGGGGAGGATTTCACATCCTTCTCATGTATTTGCTTTGTCCATTCTAATACATTCTTGTTTCCAATCAAATAAAAATAAAAAATAAAAAACATTGAATTCTGCTGGTCTAAATTCAGTAAGTTTAAAAGACAGGATTAAAGCAACTTTGTCTTGCCTGTCTTATTTATGGTCAAATAGCATGCTTAGTTCCAAAAATAAGATAGACTGAAGGAACTCTGAAGCAATCTGTGAAGATATAATGTGGTCTAGGGACATAAAAACCAACTCTGTTGTTCCAACTTTATCAGTTTTACAAGATGGTCTCAGTAAACATTTATGTAAATATCTTATTCATGATAAAATTCACTGCAACATGGTTAATTTCAGATCAAAGCAATTCTATAAATGTTGGCACAAAAAAATATTTCATAAAAGGAAGCCATCTCTGTCAGAAAATCCAACCTTCAGCCGATGCTTCCCAAGAGGTGGTCTCAGTTCACCATACGTTGTGGGCAAAATTTTCTCATCAGACGACACATTCAAAAGCATAAGCAAATCACCTGCACCAGAAGATTCAAAGTTCTTAGAGCAATTGCTGTCAAAGAATAATTTCAGATATAAATTACCAGTCCCAATGTAACAATTGCATATAAAGGGTTTTCCGTCTGGTATTATGTATGACCAACTATACTAATCTTCAAGAATGAGAATGGAGGGTTATGTTAGAAAGAGTTTTGGTGGGGTAAGAGACTCCTAAACCTCTCCCAGCTATCTAATGTAATGAATCAGATGATCACCACTGTCACTTTAAAAAATCAGATGCATTCTCCATATTTGCAAGGTAGCATCAAGTCTCAAACTTTAGACACATTGGAATAATTGGCCAGGAATGGATAAATCAATGCATAAAGGAGTAGATTGGATTTGACTTTCCTATTCTTTTTTACATAGGAAAAAGACATTTCACTAAATCATAAAAAGAAATAAAGGTCTCAGGAAGAATAGAAGAAAGGAATTGCATGCATCACTGTATTGTAGGTTGTGTGGAAAGAGAGAAATACTAGGATTTTTGAGGAAAAGTGCAGAACAGAAGGGATGCTATAGGATCTTATTCATTTCTACTCCTCTTTTTGGGCTTCTTGTACTATCACTTTTAGAGGAATTCCACTTAATGTCATTCTACTTAGTTGGATTTCAGTTGGTAATTTGAAAGGGGTAGATAACGTTTAAGAGAGTTTGATTTTGGTTTTTGAGATATATTGTACATGCTTATATCAGTACTTCTCCTAGTACAATGGAGGAGTTTGGTCTTACTTTGATCAGGTTTTTTACTTTGTGGAAAGGACCTCTCATCCTTCTCTTCAACTTTACTATTATCAATACATATTTTGTTTTTGATCAAAAAAAAAAAATAGAAGAAAGGAATTGAGACAAAAGATTTCAGCACATCTAACTTTAATCTATTCTCCTTGCCAGACCATTTAGAGCAACTTTGCATAGGCATGAGTTGTAGAAAAGCTACATATCACTAAAAACTCCTTTATGAGGAATCTGACAGACACTCTTTAGATGTATCCGTGATTCAAAAAAAAACTTACATTATACACATTAGTCAAACCTATAGATGGCATGTAAGATTTTTTTATGGATATAGCTAGCATGTAAGATATGACCATGCATGGATTTGGGTTTGGGTGTCAGGTAAGGGTATGCACCTAGATGTACAATTCTTTATACCTACAAATTTTAGGATACATAATCTCAATAACAGATATAGACACATGAATATGGCATATAAGAAAAAAGAAAGAAAAATGAATTAAATATCAATAAAAACAAAGAAATTGTTAATAAGAACTCGTTTATCTCTATCTTTTATTAATTTTTCAAAAAAAAAAAATCACTTCTAGCAAGGCTCTTTTTTTCAATATAATCGTGTACTTAGAAAGTTGAAAATAAAAAAGTAATCAATCAAAATCAAATAGCTAGATCTAAAGCAAAGGAGTATCTGATAGGGATCTTATATCAGCACTCACGGCATGCCATGTTTGACACAGATACGATGGGTGAAGTTGGAGGGTCTGGGTTATCATAGCATATGACCATGACTATGTCCCATGTCCCTGCAAGTGTGCTACATAGTTAGAAATGTGTAGTGGACTTGCCTCTTTGTGTACCTATCAATGGGTGGGTTAAAAGGTGAGGGAGGGGCAATTTCCTTCAAAGAAGAGGACTTCACCCTTACAGGGAATTCTCCAACGTTCTTGTATGTTTGTCATCTCCATTCCATGCTCCAGCTTATGTTCCCAGTGACTGAAACACTTCAGTTTTGTTGTGATTTCTTTTCCTTTGACATTGTACTGTTTGCTTGAATGTGTTAGAAGGATAGCCATCCGCTCTTTTGTACTATGACATTCATTTTCTATCAAATAAAAGCTGTTTGTTTCTGATTGAAAGAAAGTTGTTTGTTTCTGATTAGAAAAATTACAACTTGATACGAACAGACAATTAATACTAATAGTCAAGTGACTGGAGGAAGGATTGTGCAATAAGGTCATTAGACTCACTAAATGACTACAATCTTCCTTGAAAAAAAAAAATTGTGGCAATTTGGGATTTGTTGAGAACCGTCAAGTGAGGGTTTCAACCACATTATCATTCACCTTGGAAATCTATCTCTACATTATAAAAGTAGCTCCATAAAGTTTTTTATTGTGAGATAAAAGAGATAAATGAAATAAAATAGAATTTTGGGTTAAATTTGATATGAAAGATACAAATCACCAAATAAGAGAACCAAGATCATTATTTAAACATGTAAAATGAAAAAACAACAAGAAAACCCTTTTTAGCACATACTGAAATACCACAAGATAAGGGCAACCTATTATCAAAATTTTTAAAAGATAGTAGATATCCCTGATATTTCTTTTCCTTTTTATTTCTTTTCTTTTTTATTTTTTATTCTTTTTTATCAGACCTGATATTTCTTTTCTATATAGATGAAAGAAAACGACAAAGATTCAATATCATAAGGCATCTCCATTTCACATCAACAAAAATTTGATGGTCAGCTGAAGGTGGGTTTTTTTTGCTTGGGAGGCTACTTAGGCAAAGGTTTTAACCTTAGATCATTTAAAGAGGAGAGGATAGTCCTTAGCAAACAAATGTTTCCTTTGTTAGGTAGAGGAAGAGTCTATTGATCACGTCCTTATCCACTGCATCAAGACAAGGGTATTGTGGCATCTACTGTTTTCCCTTTTTGATGTGTATTGAGTGCTTCCCAATTCACTTAGAGAGACACTATTAGGTTGACATGGCTCTCTTGTGGGTAAAAAGCGGAAATAAGGCATGGTGAACCGCTCCTTTATGTTTATTCTAGATGATTTGGAAGGAAAGAAACAGTAGATCATTTGAGAATGAGGAGCATTTTGTTCAAAGACTAAAACATTCCTTTCTTTGTAATCTTTGAGCTTGGTCTGAGTTGTTTTTAGCTTCTAGTCCCTCATCTGTAGTAGATTTTGTGGGCTGATTGGGCTCATATTGAGGAGGGCACTGTTTTTTGTTGCCCCTCCTTTTTTCTTTTTTCTTTTTTGTAGTTGCCATGGGGCGTTCATTTTATACTTCCTGTGTAGGTGCTTCGTCGGCATCTCTTATTTAAAATATTCTCTTGCTTTACTCATCCAAAAAAAAAAAAAAATAGATGGTCCACTGCAATGTGTAAGAGTTCTGTGGCATTATGACCAGCACCTCATGTGTAGCTCAATTGGTAGATGCCTTTATTTCCAACCCAGAAGTCTCAGCTTTGAGTTCCCAGGCTTACTTGATTCATGGTTCTAGCGGGAGAGGTTATGTAATAGCTACAAGGCACAAGTATAAATGCATATGCTATTTCCACAAAATTCATATTTGACATGACTGACAAAAAAATCCAAAAGAAGAAATAACTACTTCAATGTGATGGGACGAATCTATGACAACATATATTCCATTCTTACCAAGTTTAGGCAGCATTGCGCCAACAGTCTCAGGGTTGACGGGGATGTGTGACTCATACATGTGCTGACTCCGGATAGACTGAATGAAAGGAGAAGAAACTGTTCTTTTCGGATCCAACAAAGAAATACAAACAGACAATGAGTGGACAAGGCCAGATTTTGAATGTGAATCTTCCAATGCATGATCAAATATCCTTCCAACAAAACTGCAGAAAACACACACACTTAGAGAAGAATATATATATATTTTTTTATAAGTAAAGAAAAGTAATTGTATTAAAAAGAGGCGCTAAAATAGTGGCCCGTGAAATACAAGAAAGATACACTTAGAGAAGAATATATATTTCATATTAAAACAAAAGGTAGTCCATCATTGCTCCATATTTGCATCATCCACTTAATCATGTGTCTTCATGCATAACTGAAGATATCATAATTTGAAGTAGAAGAGGCAAAAGTGGATGGGATATAGAACTATCCTAAAACAAGTGACAAACCAATACAAGTTTAAATGGGAAAGGAAGGAGAGACAAAGAGGGTAAAAAAAAGGTACACACGCACACAAGATGCTTCAAACCTTGGGCTGGAAAGTTTTGTAGCAAGAGCTGATGGAGCATTTCGAGTTATAGCACACAGTGTTTCTGCTGCATTAGCATGAACTTCAGGAGGGCTCTGATCCATTAAAAAAGAAACTTGTCAAGTAATTTATTGTAAAATATGCCACAGACCTGAGGGACCAAAAACTAATTTACTTTCTTTCAAAACTCATTTTTAGCAAGCATTCCAACCTCAAGTGACAAAAACCCAATAAAGGCAACAAAATGTACCCTCATGATCGCATCTACATGCTACAAAATGACTTTAAAAAATATTTTCCCAAACATTCCAGAAGGCAGTCCAACTGATTATGTTTCAAATTCTGCTGGTCAGCAGAGGGGAAAGCGACTCATAACTAATTTCAAAATTTTGGAGTTCTCTTCACTGATCTCAGACTCATTATATGGTATTGGTATACTAGATAAATGTTTGAGTTCTCCCATAGTTATTCACTGATCTTAGACTCATTATATGGTATTGGTATACTAGATAAATGCTTTTTCCCAGAAAGATCTGATTCATCTTCTAGCCATCCAGATTGAAGGTACAAATCCAAATAGGCACAAACAAAGCAAGTTATAGAAGCTCTGTACGGAAATACACAAAGATACTTCCTCTCCCAGGGTGGACAAAAATTAAGAATATTTGAAATTTACATATAAAAATGTCAAAATTCATCGAACATCAAAAGGGGTTCACATCTGAAGATAACAAATATTCAAGCATATGAATAATTAAACATGTAGAAAACTAGCTACATTGCAAACAGAAAAATATAGATGCCCATGGAGAACTCCTTAGCAAGTAACCATAATTTTTTTCCTTTTCTGATAGACAAATAAAGATGTATAAAAAGCCCCTAAATAAAGGGCCCAACAAGTTTTTTCTTTTTTTTTTTTTTTTTTGATAAGTAACAAGTATTCTTTATTTTTCAAGGAAAGGTTTACAAATATAAACTCATAATGCAATTTTTACTTACAGATGGACTCAATTTATCCACAATCATTTCTAGTAAGTTGCTCTCAGCTAACCATTGCATCACATCCATAAAATTGGGATACACATGATCATCGGCTCCTACAAGCCGAACCAAAACCTGCATTGAGTGATAATCAAGAAACAAATTAACCATATATATATATATATATCATATCCAAGATCTTGCAATAGAGAGACTGCCACTTAAAACAACAGTTAATCTTAGTTACTGACCTCCATGATGGATGTAATTCCTATCAAATCAACAAGTTGGCGGAAAACATTCTGATGAGCCTGTGGAAAACCAACTAGATTATAAATAAAAGTAGTTTTAGAAAGGAAATGAGGAGTGAAACCAGTAAATTATCCATTGTGTACCTATAGAACATTAACAAGCTAGTTTGGAATAAATTTCCGTGTCAACAATGCAAGAAGTACTACACTAAAAGCACAAAGCACGATTTCTAGAATATGAAGATTGGTGACAAATGGATTTTGTTTAGAGAAGATTATGTCAGAAAAACAAATTTTGGCTAGTGGTGAAACAGATTTAACTATACACCTCCCTTTCCAAGCCATCTATAAGATGTTAAGGACTGTCAATATTGATAAGCCATGACTCCACCATAAGTAAAGGTGTACATAGGCATGAAAGAAGAAAGAAAAAGAGGAATCGGCCTTAGGACATATCACATCGTGGCTGATTAAGAGCCAAAACCCAACCATCCATTCCATTACTCCCAGCTCTTTCCATATTAATTATGACTTTATGATCATCAATTAATAGAATCCGCATTTCAAGCAAAACATTATTACTCTTATAGGGAATAGTTTTGCTTCGTTTTCTAGGTATTACAGTACAAAGTGGCTCAATGGGCTCCAATTCAAGTTGCTCCATATGACGATATGGAGTTTTCAGTAGGAGGAAAAAAAATAGCCAGTGCAAAAAAGAATTTTCCAAATCTGGAAGGGCATCAAGTGGCTAAGATTTAGTTCCCCTCGTTCTTGACAACCTGAGATGAGTTTGCAGTGTATGACTCTTAATAGAGGAGTCTTGGATCCAAAATATTTGGTGTCATTGTTAGTGGATCCACTCTATCAATATTTCACGGCTACTCAGCCAACCTTGTTCCCCTTCATTCTGTGACAGAAGTGTAATTCTTTTATGTACACAATAAAGAGACAAAAGAACACCTCCATTCGCCCAAGATTCAATTTTCATACATACTAATCCTTGTCCTTTGTTAGGGTTAAAGTGTGAGATATCAGAGGAGGAGAATATCTCACTTAACAAACTAATTACAGTTGGCTCAAACTGGGGGGCAGCAGGGGGTGGGGTTTGGTAAGGGAGGGCATCTCTTTCTTTTATAATGGATTGGGGGCTGATTCTTTTTACTAATGTTTTACATAGAGAATGTGATTGAATTATGCCTAAATGTCATTGTTATGACTTCTTTTGATGCACAAATGTTTGCATTTTTCCCTATTTCTTAAGGCATCCCCATATATTTCACATATTAAATCAATCTTGATTATATAAGCTATAATTGCATACTAATCTTTGTCAGTGTGTGTTTCTAGTTTATCATATATATGTATCTATAAATACACACACACACATACAAACAGGAAAAGCAAATGTTGAGCATTTAAACTTAGAATTAAGTAGAATAATTTACTTACTTGAACATAATTCATAAGAGAGACAGTCCTCCGTAGCATGAGGCACACAACAACCTAGAATACAGCCAAAAGTTACATCAAGGAAATGGTTTAACCAAAAGCCAATCATGCAGATAAACCAAAATTACAATATCTCCAATGCATACCTTGCTGAAATATCCGGCAAGCAAGGTGCTATGATGACGGTTTGGTTCCAGGAAAGAGAAAAGTAAGTCCATTAGCTGCAATTGTTCAATAAGCATATGAAATTAGAATTTGCCACATCAACTTTCACAACTATAGATAATATGTGATCCTATTGGATAACGAAGCCAGTACCTCATCTTCCTCCACTAAAGTCTTAAAAATAACATCAATTTCACAAGTGAATATCTCACAGGCAATAAATGGGAACCTAAACCATGAAACAAGAACAACATTAGAAGAATTTTGAAAGAAAATTGATTGTAAAAATTATTTGCTCTGTGTAGTCTCAGAATGAAGTACTTGAACGCTCTTTTGTTTTCAGTATCCTCAGGAGGTTCTTCAACGATATACCGCAGTAACAGTTCCACCTGGGCTCTGTCTCGTAGACTGAAAATAGAAAATTTTAATATTACTTTTCAGGATTGGTTTCTATCTATTCTACATACAATCTACAGTCACATGATATACATTGACTACCAATCAAGAACATGTGTAAAATTCGGTAGCTGGAAACATGTAACATGCAGCAATGAATACATGAAGAAGATAGAAATTGTTCAAAATGGGATAAAAGCAAGCTGAAATGAAAAGGAAAAGGTGAATTACAAATTAATGAGGCGACTATTCAAAGCTTTGCATTCTTGGATTATTTCTTCTTCATCCAGAAGCTCTTCCAAAGTGAAATTTTCCTTGTCTAATACCGACTCCACCTAAAGAGAATAAGAAAAAAATTAAGAATAAAACAGAAGGGCATAATAATAAAAGGTTAGCTCAGAACCAAAAAAAAAAGAGGCAAGTAAGAAATCCAAGATTTAATAATCTTTCAACTTTTTTCCATAAAGTAAAAATGCAATCACGAATCACAACATTTTAAAGCATAAGAGATGCTTATAATTAACAAAACAACTTAGCATGGTATTGATAAGATGCATAACCTGAAAAGCACTAATAGATAACTCTCAATCAAGTTCAAGAAACTCCAAATTCAAACTCAGAAAGCAGCTGAAATATTACCAACTAGACCTCATGTTAAAAACTTAAAAATAAATAAATATAGCTTATAATTCAGGAAAAGACCTCACACAATGATTTAGAAAATACCAGATCCCTACCAACTCAAGCAAATTGTTGATAGAACTCCAAAATGGCACTTTCTCCCCATGCCCCCTCATTCAGGAAATTCAAGAAAATGTCAGGATAGCAAACATTCTCTGGATTCATCTTAGAGTCAGCTGTAGAGCTGATAATTGAACTACAATAAACATTTTCTATCTCCTACTCACATGAATGTGTATCATTGACGTAGATCAAGAAATCGAATTTCACTTATTTGTGAATACATATAAGTTGGTAAAACCATTAATCACTGTGGATGAACCACTCACATATTCTACTGAATCATATGTATCTGAGGGACTAATAAAATTTTGATATAAATAAATAGCATTCTTTTCAAATCGGTGAAACTCTTTCAGGCTTGCTACCATTTTCCTGTTAGGAAGTCACCCTTGGAGACAATTTTTATTGGAACATTCCTCTAAAGAATTCGATGGTAACTTCCATAGTAAATGGACTGCAAAGAACTGTGATTAAGCAAATATTGTGTATTAGGGGAGAAACCATCTGAATACAAAAGAACAAAAGAATAATTTCTATTGGTAAGAAAAAGTGGGAAAACAAATGAAATTAAAATTCTATTATATTTTTTTACTGTCAGGGACTGTGAGAAAGCAAAAACAACCTATCGACTGAGATAGACATAACAATATGATCAGCTGAGTTGAGTTTAGCATTTTCCAGAAATGCCAAAACAGGAACAAATACCTTTTGAAAAGGGGAAAGTTAATTTTCTTTTCTTTTCTCCCACTTTCTCAGAACCATGCTTTGAGAAGGAACAAATCAGTCTTTCCCATTCTAATCACATTTATATCAATTAAACCCCACCTCCGTAAAGCGAATCAAAGACCCACAAAGCAAACCCCCTTTTTAATTGCTGGAAAAAATTCAAGAGAAAAAACAGTAGCTGATTTAAATAACCCAAGTACAATTCACGAACACTTCTCACACTTAGCTGGTAAAGCTAACTTTCCCTTCAGAAAAATTTAAAGGAAAAAAAATTATCGCAAAGACTTTGGATTATCAACTCGAATACACCACCAACAAATTAAGGAACCAAAGTGAGTGCGCCACCTTGATCCACCAAAGCCAAATCACACAGAACAGACAACAGCAGCAGCAGCAAAATAACACAACTCAACAATTCAACAAATGAAAACGTGAATAACTGCCATTTTCAGTACAAAAATCAAACAAAAACCCGCAACGATACATTCCACTCCACTGAATTGAAGAAAACAACAGCCTCAATACAAAACAAGCCCACTTCCGGCATATCAAAGCTCGCTAAAAACGAGAAAAAAGAAGAAGAACGGAAATTGGGCGAAGAAACACTCACAGGAGAGGAGGTAGAGAGAGCAGTGAGTTTCCAAAACATGACGAAGAGAGAGAAAACGACAAATACAGTAGAGAAAGAAGACGGAGCTGCGCAGATCTGCAAACCCTAGTGGAATTTGGAATCAAGGTGTGGATGAGAGGCGGAGAGAAGTGGAGTTCGAAGCAAAGAGCAGCAGCAGCTGCTGCGAGGTGTATGGTGCTGGAAACCCTAATTTTCTGAGATCGAAGGCGGGCGAGGCCGTGGAGATCGAGAGAGGAGAGAGAGGAGAGAGAGAAAGGGCTCAAAAAAATCGCAGCTGAAAAATGAAGACTAGTGATGTGGGTTGGGGGCGCAAAAGTACAAATGTGGTCCGGAATTCACAAACTAAATTTCTAAAAACGTTCGCTCATATTGTTTAAGCCCTCTCTTAAAGTTCAATATTTTTATAACAAAAACTGAGGGCCAGGTTGGTAATTATCTTCAAAAATAATTAAAATATGATGTTTTCGTTCTTTTCATTTGTTTTCTAATTATTATTTTAAAAAATAATTAAAAATAAAATATTACAGATAAAAATCAACATAAAAAAACGGGGTTAAAAACGTTTTTGAATAAGAAAATAACCCATATTCTCTCCCGCTCCCATCGTAAAAGAGATTACAGAAAGGTGGATAACCCTCCACAGCTTTAGAAGATCCATACCGTATTCCTTCATCAAACAAATCAAATGGATTCGGGTATGTTATCTATCTAGAGATCAAAGACAATAGGAATGTTTTGAATCTGTTGAATTAATATATATCTTGCATGTGTTTTTTTTGTGTTAATGGAGAATAAATAAAACATCACAAATATGAAAATGGATAAAAAAAAAATACTGTAGAAAAAAAATATTTTAAAACCTATTTGAAAAATATAAAAAAGTAAGTTAAAGACGTTTCATGTTTTTAAACCGACATTTGTTTTACAAAACAATTTTCAAAAATTATTTTTGGAAATAGTTATCCAATAAAATCTAATCCTCTTATTTTTAATTTATCCCAAAATGTTGAGATACATTGTATTTGGCAATTGTTTTTAAAAATAGTTTTTAAAAAAAAATTTAAACATATTTTTTGAAACTTGTTTTTTAATGTTTTGTAAAACAAACATATGTTTAAGAACTTGAAATGTTTTTAACTCGTTTTGTTTTTTAAAATGTTTTATTTTTAATTAATTTTCATATCTAGTTAATTATTTTTTTAAACTAATTTAAAATAGGACTTTAAAAACCAATGAAAACTATTAAAAATATTTAAAATATATTATCTGAAAACACTATGACCCTATATAATACATGTTTTCAAAAATAATTTTATATTTTTTAAAACAAAAAAAAAAACATATTTGACAACCAAAAAACAAAAACCGAAATTCTATTATTAAAAACAAGAAAAAAGGTTTTCAACTAGTATATTTAAGTTGTTTCACTTGTTTTATGAGGCTTATTTTAAAAAATAATTATATAAATATGAAAAATAATTAAAAATAAAAATAAAATTTTTATTTTTAAATATGCACATTTCATGTTACCAAAAGGACCTTGTGTTTTACTAAACATTAAAAATAATTTTAAAATTTTTTTCTCACAAACTATTTTCGAAAATAGTTATTAAACAACCCTATATATTTCATATTTTTAAAAAATAGAAAACTATTTTTTGTTTTCTAATAGTAATGTGTGTGTTTATATATATATATAATAGAAAAAACATTTTTAAAAATAGTTACCAAAACACACCCATGGTCACTATCTAATATTATTCTTCCTTCCAAATGGGTATTTAGAGTTTTTAAATATATAAATTTTTAAATTTTTATCACAATCAAATCAAATAAAAAATATATTATTTTTAATATTTAAAGTACAAAAATAATATGATATTAAATATATATTTAAAAGAGTCGGACTTAATTAATTTTGACACAAATTAGGTGGTGCGTATAAGTGACATAAGCCTAATTATGGGACAAGTCAAGAAGCATTATCAACATGATTATGAAATAAGAGGGAGTTTGGATTTTGGAAAGTGTTTATGGTTTTTCTAATTTTATTTTTCAAGTATTATAAAGATTAAAAGTATTTTTTAAAGTCATTATCAAACATATTCTAAATTAATTAAAAAAATAAAGCATGAAGTCTAATATAAAAATAAGTTAATAAATGAAGTTAAAAAAATAAAATTATGAAATTATATTTTGTTATTTGTAATAAACTTTAATTCATATGTTCCTTTAATAGAGTAATTATTATATTAAATAAATGTACTAAATAAGTACTTATTTAGTAATGGAAAATATATGTGATACCTAAATAAGTTTTTATTAATTATTATCCTTTGATACAAAAAGGAACAATAAAAATACCCACTATATAATCTTTAACCAAACAAATGACTTATTGCCCAGGACTTCTATTTCTCCGCAGCTTCTCTCTTTAATGATTGCGAGCCTTATGTGACAGACTTACGCCTTTTCTAAGCTCACTTTGAACAGATCGTGACACGGGTGGTTATGGGATTAATTTATGTGTTTCCTAAAATAAAAATAATAATAATAATAATAATAAAATAGTTTAAGGGAAATAAAAGCATATTTTGTGATGTGATTTAAAATAATTTTTTATTTTTTAAAAAAATGTGTTTTAAAAAGTAGTAGCACAGTTGGGTCATTGTTCTCTATTTTCAAATTCTAAAAATAAAATAAAATAAAAAATATTTTTTAAAAAACAAGTAAAAATTGTTTTTACCGTTTTTTTAAAACAAAATACAATAGAGAAATTTTAAAAGTCATCAAATTAAACATAATATATTTCTTCTTCTTTCTCCCCATGGCCTACCCAATATCGATACAAAAAAATTCTTCAAACATGATATTCATTTGAACTACACATTTTTTCTAAATTTTTTTTATATTCTCTAAAATTTTAATTCAACAAATAAATTTCAAATAAAGTTATATTTAATATATAACATTTATTAAATTTTAAAAATAATTAAAAACTCAAAAATTGATTTAATCAGTTTTAGAAAATCATAAAACTCCATAATATTATAAAGTAATAGACCAAAATTCATTTTTAATTATTTGGATAGTTCTTTCTTTCATAAAATCATATTTTTACAATTTTTTTTCACTAGGCAAATAAACTTCAAATCCGAGTAAGACTTAATGTGGCGGATTTACTAACTCAGTCCAATTATTTTTAAAAATAACTTGAAATTTAAATAGTGATTCAATTAATACCATAAATGTATAGACAAAAATTAATTTAGAATAACCTTATTCTTTATTTTCTATATAAAATCATATTTTTTATTTTGATTTTTCCACTAAACAAATAAACTTCAAATTAAATACGATTTAACACGTTGAATTTACAATGAGTCTTGTAATTTTTAGAAATAAATTGAAACTAAAATAGTGACTCAATTGATATCACAAAATTATGAACAAAAATCAATCTAACTTTATTATCAATGAATTTAATAATTTTTAAAAATAATTTGAAACTTAAAACACTTATCTAATTATCTACATAAAATCAATGTATTTCAAAATACTTTATCCATAATTGAGTATTTAATGTATACATGTAATAAATAAAAAAATACTAACTTAAAATTTTTTTGTTTTTATATTAATTTTAAAGAAACTATTATTAACAATTATTATTATCCATTTTTAACAAAAATAATAATAATAATGTGATTATGTTAATATCCATATTTTTATAATATATAAAATAATATATTTTTTATAAAATAATTACTTTCTAATTCTATTTAATTTATTGTATAAATTTAATCATAAAAACACAGATATTTGAATCTGAAAATATTGTTTATTGAAAATATACCTATATACCTTGATTACAGAGAGTTATTGATATAAACTTATTGACAGCAGAGAGATGACTAAAAGTGATGATTACAAGAGACTATAAATTTTTAAAAGGAAAATTACAAAAGAGATAATTTTTTTATGCTTGCACTTGGCTCACTCATTTTTTCACTTTGCCTGCTGAAGAGAGTTGCAACTCATTTTATAGGTAAAAAGTCGGACGTGAATTGAAGTCTTCAATCTTCAATTTTGAGACATTTTGGAATCCACTACCACATGGAGCATGGATAAAGTCTTGGAGGTAAAATATTTTTCTTCTTGTCTTTTTCCCTTCCTTTCCCTTAGGTTGCAATTAAGTCATGGTTATTGCTTTTGAGTCATGTCAAAATTTATTTATTTTTATATTAATTTAAAAAATATATATTATTAACAATTATTATTATCCATTTTTAACAATAATAATAATAATAATAATGTGATTATGTTAACATCCATATTTTTATAATGTATAAAATAATATATCTTTTATAAAATATATATATAATTTATGACAACAGTTCATGCAAGCATAATTCACTTTATCTAATGAACTCCAAGTATAAAAATATAAATAATTACTGTCTAATTTATTGCAAAAATTTAATCATAAAAACACAGATATTTGAATCTGAAAATATTGTTTGTTGAATACAAACTTGTTGACAGCAGAGGTATGACTCAAAGAGATGAATACAAATGACTAGATTTTTGAAATAAAAAATTACAAAAGCAAGAGAGATAATTTTTTAGAATACTGCACTGTATACTTCTCAAGTTCTGCCTCATGATGAAATAGCTTCATTTATAGGTGAGAATTCAGACTTGAAACGAAGTTTTGAGTCTTCAATTTTGAGAAATTTTTTAATCCACTTCCACGTATGAATGAAGTTTGCAGAAGGTACAAAATTGTGTTTGAAAACTAAATTCTAAAAAATAGTTTTTGTTCTCAAAAACCATAAAAACATGTCTGGTTGGGTCAAGAAAAAAAAAGTGTTTTAGAACAAATAAAATTAAAAACATGCGTGGAAGTTGTTTTTATTTTAATTGAATATTTTTTTCGTAACTCCTCTCGATTTAATAAAAAAATATATAAATAAAAAAAATTCAGCAAAAGATAATAATAAGAGGATGATGGATTTGGATGGGAAATCAAATTACATTTTTAGTTTTTTATTTTATTTTAATATTTTATTTTATTTTATTTTTTATTTTGCCTTTATTTTATTTTAATTACAATAAATAAAAAGATGAAATATTTTAATAATAAAACGTTAAATATCATAATAAATGAGGATTGACAATAAGGTAATAATCCTCTTCAATAAATGGTTATATTTTTTAACAAAAAGATAAAATGTTATAATTCAAATTTAAACTTTTGTTAGCACTCTAAATTAATTCTAGAAATATTGCATGCAAACATTTAAAGAAAATATTGATAATTATGTAAAATAAGACATATTTTATTATTTTAAATATGAGAAATATCATTAATTCAAATATTTATGATTTATAAAAATATATTTATTTCAAATTTTCTTAACTATTTGTATTTTTCTTTTGTCCTACTTTCTACCAAACCTTATCTTTCCAACATCCTTTCCAATTATTTTAATTTTTAAAATAAAAATAATAGACGTGTTTTAAACATAAAAATAAATTGACAATTAAATTAATCTATAATTTTAAAGCCCTTTTTTCATATGTTTATTTTTTACCAACTTAATATTTTAAATATATTAAAAAATTGATTGTATCCATTTTTAAATTAATTTTTATAATTTTAATTTTTTAAAAATTAAATCAATTTTAATATAAAAATTGTTTTTTTAAAATAATTTTAATTTTAAATTTTTTATCTTTTAAACCTTATGCATGCCGACCCAAACCCCCAAATTATTTCTCCACCTTATTCTTCATTGTCATCTGAGATATCTCCCATGATCTATCTCACAATCTCTCATACGATTTCTCCTATGATCTCTTTCTCGTTTCTAATGGTTGCTACTTTTATAAAATCTAAGCTTCTCTTTTCCTCTCTTTTCTCATGGTTGCTACTTCTATAAAATCTATGCTTCTCTTTTCCTCTTTCATCTCATTACCTTCATTCCCCTACTTCTCTTATCCCTCTCACAAACACACATATTTACCCACCTTTGTTGTTCCATATGAAGTTTAGATTGCAGTAGCCACCATCACCAACATTGTCGCCATCAATTTTCTTACTTGGAGAATGAAATTGGAAAAAAAACAAAAAATGAGAACACAAATTTGAGGGTTTGTTCTTTATGTATGGATTTGGGGTTTAGTTTAATTTACTATATGATGCATTTTTTGAGGGTTTGAGAGTTTGTGATTTGTTATTTGTCTATGCGGTTTTGTTTTTTTTTTTTTTTGTCAACCTTGCTTATTGAACATTAATTTAAATGATTACTGCCCCTCAATATACCTGCCACAAGCCAAAATTTCCTTATGTTATATTTAATTATCAGAAAGTACTAAGAAAAGAAAAAAAATAACTTTCTCATGTTTGATTTCATAATAAAAAATATAAAAGAAAATAAAATATAATTAAAAATTTATATATATTTAAATTATTTAATATTTATATAATAAAGATAAACAAGTAAAACAAATTTGAAGAAATATATAAAAATAATTTATTAAGGTTAAACTTATTTTTTATTTTTCTTTACTTTTTATTTCTTTATACTTTTCTCTACTATTTTATTTTCCTCAAAAATTTCTAGGAACCAAACATAATTCTATGGTTTGTTGAAAAGAATGTAAGAAATGAATAATTTAATTATATTAAATAAATATAATTAAATTAATTTATATATAAATATAATTATATTAAAATAAATATTATAAACTTTTATGATTTATTTAGATAAATAAATTATTTTCATTTTACGTGTTTACAAATAAACATAAAGAAATTATTTTTTTATAATTTAGATGAGATGGGATAAAATAACATCCAAAATTGCAATAAACTCAGGTATTAAGAAATATTTATTTTTAAAACCTTTTCTTAAATCATTTAGGTTTTTCCAAACGCGTCCTATTAAGAACAAACAACTATCTAAAAAAAGACTCACCTCACTACCATCTATAGGACGTAAGAGCAAAAGCAAATACTTTGTCAAAATTTTCCATTCCAACTCTTGGTTTTAAATAGGACCACAAGGATCTTCATATGATATTATTTTTAAAAATAATATTTTGTAAGATATTTATAAAAATATGGTATTTATAAAATCTATTTTTTTCAAAAAATGATTTTACATAAAAACAATCGTTTAATATAAACGTAGTTTATACAAATATATTAAAATTGTCTCTTTAAAATAAAATTTGAACGTAAACATAATTTATAAATTCATATAGAAATCGTTTTTTTAAAAGATGATTTCAACGCGAGCATAAAATTTTATATTTTTGAAATAGATTTATAACTACCATTTTTTTATTTTAAAAAATATACATATAATTGGAAAAAAAAATTGATAAATCTTTTGACGAGCTTTGGTTTCACACGTATAATTTGGCATCCATCCTCCGCCGTCCAATGGGCGGGGATTGAGAGGACTAGAGATTACTCCCAACCGATAATCATGATACCGTTGGATGTCACTTTTGGTTGTTATAGTCCACTATATTGAATGGAAAATGTCACCTCCGTTCAAACGCAATAATGGCAGCTGCGAGTCTACAAAGCCCCTTTATTCAAACATTAAACTTTTCAAACTCATTTATCTTGCTATATATCTATATCTATACAACAGACAAAAGTATGAGGTGTTCTTCACATTTTTATTTCTAAAAATACTCTTATTAATATTAATAATTAACCTAAATGAAAATTTAATCTTTTCATTTTCAATTTATATTCCATCAATTGTTTCATTAGGGCTTTAATTTAGGGGTTTTAATTACTTAATGTAGTAGAAATCTATAATGTTGATAACTTGGTTTTGGTTTCATAATTGAATTGAAACGGCCTCACAAACCTATAAGAATAACTGAAAATGCTTAAAATAATGAAATTTTAATATTTAACTTGATTTTGATTTCATATTCGGATTGAAGCTGCTGTCACAAACCTATAAAAATTGAATAGAAGTACTTCTGCTCTCAGTATAATTGAAAATTTAATTTTTTTCACTTACCTTCAATTTTTACTCAATTATTTCAATAGGGATTTAATTACTTATTGTAACTTAAACGTAATGGAAATATGTATGTTCATAATGATTTGGATTTCATATTTAGATTTTATCTTGAAACTTCCTCAAGGAACTATATAGGAAGAATGTGTTTTTTCATTTGAACTCAACAAGATAGAATGGTTTCAAACATTGTCAAAGGTCGATGAGGCCTTACCATAGATGGTAACATCATTCGTAAATTGTAAGATAATTAATGATATTTTATATTATTATTAAAATAAATAAATAATTTTAAATATTAATTATGAAAATATATCAAATTAAACGTTATTAACAACACTTAAAAAAAGTTTTAGATTTTATATTAAAAAAATATCAAAAATATTTAAAGGAAATTTAATTTAAAAATAAAAAGAAAAATCATGACAAATCCTTTAAAAAATATATATTTTTTTAAAGAACTAAAAAAAAAACCAATACCTTTTTTAGTGTAGCAAAATCCTTTAAAATTATTTTAAAGAATTAAATAATTTCTATTATAAATATTTTTTCATAGTGAAGATTAAGATTTTAATAGATACCAAAATCAATACTTTGATTTTCTTTTTTCTTCAAATAACCAAATATATAAAGTTTTTATTTTTTATTTTTTTAACTTATGTTTCATATGATAAATTTCTAAAACATTAGTATATATAAAAGACTAGAATATTTATTAGTTTACTGGAAAAAAATTATCATAATTTTAATTTTATTTATTTTATGACATAATTCATTTTAAATGATTAAATATAATGATCCACACACAATCTATATAGATATTATTCGTTCTAACCTCAAAGGGGTTTCACAGTATGGGGTATCACAAACACCCTTTATACTTTCTGCAAAAACAAACAAACCTCCCCATCAATGTGAACCTGATACCAATGGTAATGACATGCACTCAACTGCATAGATATTGTCCGTTCTAAGCTCAAATGGCCTTACGACTTTAAAACGCGTTTATAAAGTTAAAGAAGAACTTATACTTATATAACTAATCTTCTCCCTTATTCGATGTGGGTATCACATTAAAACATGAAAAGTTAAATATTTTTGTCCCAACTATTTAGATAAATATATAAATATCCATTGTTTTTAAGTTAATTTTTATTATTTTACTTAGAATAAAACTTATTTAGATAAAAAAAAATGTTTATAAATATTCATTGGTCATTGCTTCAAATGCAAATTTTGAAGAAATGGTTTTAATGTGTATTTAATTATGTAATAATAATATAATATTTATTTTTATTTAAAATATTAATTTCAAAATTTAGATGATGCGAATCATCCCATTCCTTTTTAAATTAATTAAGTATTGCTTATTAGTTAATAACATATCATTGGTAATAGTAAAGATATAAAGATATAAGTTTCCTAGAAGAACCTAGACACACCAAATCAATGTTGAATGTTATAACTCTCAAATTTTAATTATATTTTATTTGATAACCAAATTTAAAAAAAATATGGAAAAAGTGAATTTCCATATTATGTAAAAATAATTATTAAATAGAAAATCTTTAAAAATAATTAAATTTTCATACACTCACAATTAAACGTAGTAGATGATTAAAAATAGTATTAATATCATTAAAATGTAGCAACTGAATGTCAAAAATAGTACTTTGATAAAAAATTACATAAAATATTAATTATTTTTAGGTAGTTGCTTAAATTTTATATTTTCTAAAATTGGGTTCTTATTGTGTGCATGTGTTTTTCTTTTTTTTCTTTCATTTTTCTCTAAAAAAAATCATTTTTAAAATATTTTTTTCAATCAAATATAAAGTTGAAGTTCTAAATCAGAATTCTATATATACTAAAAAGGAAATTAATGGGCGAGTGTAGTTAAGGAAAACTTCTTCAATCATCCTCATTCCTCACTAGTATTTTAACACGAGAAGTCTACCTACAGAAGGCAGGAAGGCATGGCTTCTCACTCCATTCTCACCGTTGATAGAAGTAAAAAGAGAAAGAGAAGTTGGCGGCCATGGTCCGATCTTCCTGAAGATCTACTAAGACCAGTAGTGGAACGGTTATCCGCAGTGGATCGAATCCGCTTCCGTGCGGTTTGCAAGGATTGGTTAGTATCACCCATTCATAATGACATTCCTAAATTACCATGGATATTGTATTATTGCTTTTCACCTCTTCATACCATATGCTCTTTCTTTGAACCTTGTCGCAAGCTACCTTACATTGAGGAAGAGAAAAGGGAGTGGGGCGATGAAAGGGGGTGGATAACAGCAGGGAGCTTGTTGTGCTGTGCAATAGCATGTGCTTCAAGATGTGGTTGGGTGCTCTTCTCTGAAAGAACTAGACGACTTATTGATTCCACTTTGTATCTTGTCTATCAGCACTATGTCTACCATCCTATTGCTAAAGATATCATATCACTCCCTGGATTAGAGTTGCGACAACATAACCATCTTCTTGAAAGTATGGCCACCTTCTCCTCTAATCCAACTTCTCCCGACTGTGTGTTCGTTGCCCCAACCGTATGTGATTGGGGCCCATATTTTTTCATTAGCACATATTCCATTGGGGATACAAAATGGAAGACTCATAATGCTCATCCGCATCCATACTTTTTCACTCTTCATGCTATGGCCTACATGGAGGGAAGTGTTTACTGTTATAATTTGAACAAAGGGTTGTCATCCTTCCATATTGCTACCCAAGAGTGGAAGTTGTTGTCTAATGAAAGCCCCTCGAACAATTACTGGGAGTTTTTTAAAATGAAGTTTTACTTTGTTGCATATAGTGGGCATCTGCATCTAGTATTTCTCGGGAGATCGAGGGTTGATGAGGTGCCTTTGTGCAATATATTCAGGTATAATTGGTTGGATGGGGCTTGGAAAAAGATGGAAAGCTTAGACGGTGGAGCAATGTTTCTTGGGAAGCCTTCGTTTGGAATTTCAGCAGAAGAGCAAACAAAGATGGTTGCAAATAGGGTGTACTATCTCTGTCCCCACACATCCACACCCAAGTTTCTTGTCTACGGGTCTGCAGCTACGGGAGATAAGTCTGAGTTTTCTGGGAATGAAATATATTGTGAGTCCTGGCCTATGAGTTGGAGTCAGAGTAGAAGTTGTATATGGATGGAACCTCCTCCTTCCTTTCAATGTTAAGGAGATTAATGAATCAAAGTTTAATTTATATATATCTCAAGCTTGTGCCCATGTAGATGAAGATTTCATGTACTAGAATTTTTTTACATTTTACTATTATCTTTAAAATCAATGGCATAATTAGTGGGGACACTTTTTCTATGAGTAATTAAGGCCTGTTTGATACTGTTTTCAAAAACATTTTTTTTGTTTTTCAAAACAAAAAACCATGGAACATGTTTCTAAGAACAAAAAAAATGGTGTGTTCAGATAATATATTTTAATTATTATTTTTGTTATTTTAACTTGTTTTTTAAGAATTGTTTTAAGAAATAATTATACAAACGTATAAAATGATTGAAAATAAAATACTATATATAAAAATTATTTTTAAAATATATTTAAAAATATTAAAAATAGGTTAAAAATATTTTAAGTTTTCAAACAGATATTTATTCTATAAAATATCAAACAATAAATTTAAAAAATTATTTTTAAAAACTATTTTTGAAAACAGCCACCAAGAGAAAAAGAATATGGTTAAATGTTGTTAACCGAGAAAGAAATAAAATGGTTAAATTATTATTGTATTTATAGTAATATAAAAAATATTTTCCTTTCCAACAAAATCTCCAAAAAAGTTTATTGAAAAAAAAAAAAAATTTCACTGTTCTATATAAAAAAATATTAAAATTAATATTATTAAATCTTTATATAACAAAAAAATAATAAGTGAAATGATTTTTAAAAAAATATATAAAAATAATTTATTAATTTTGAATCTATTTTTTATTTTCTCTCTATTTTATTTTCTATGAAAATCAAACACACCTTTTATATTTCAAGAAAATAAGCAAAGAATTTTTGTTTTCAAACCAAACATTCACAAAGAATTAAGAAATTCTAAGCATTAATTCAAATGATTTAAGGTCATTTATCTCTCTATATTATTAATTAAGTTGCAAAAGATTTTTTAATTTATTTTTAATTTTTATAACCGTTTTCTTATTAAAATTATATATATATATATATATTTTGGGTTTTTGTTTAATTTCCATAATTATGGTGGTTTTTTTTAAAAAGATAATCTTTATTATTTTTAAACTCTTTTGATTTTCTTTTTTCTTTTTTTTTTTAAAAAAATCTTTTTAGAGGAGAATCTTTTTCACAGTTATTACCAAAAATGTTGACAACCCTATAATACGAAAAAGAAAAAAAAAATATTTTACAAATTTTTTTTTAAATTATGATAAGTAAAAAAAAAAAAACTAAAATTTTATATGAATATAAACATTACCCACCGTAACCCACGTGCATCACATGTTGTATAAGTGCTGCCTACCGTATTAAATGTTGGTTGTTAAATAAATCCACCAATTATTTATTCAAATAATAATTCTTATGTCATTTGGAAAGTACCAAACACACCAACCAAAAATTTTATCCGCACCCCTAAATTTATTCCCTTTTAACTTAACATTCAATTTTATTGCACTTGTCATTCTCTACTTAAACCTACATTTCATCTTGATACACCACAATCGTAATTTATTTGTATGTATTTGGGTCAAAATTGTAAATAGGATTTGTTTCTTTTTCTTGTATCCTTTGATGGAAAAATCTGATTGAAATCTCATACTTGAATTTTCCGTTGAACCATACCACCCATGTGGCGCCTTGCGTGTGCACAGCCTTGCACTCATAGTCTGACCCCCTTACGTTGACGTGTTCCTCATTCTCATAATCCCTTTTATATGACAATCCAAGTGGCAAATGCAATGTCAGCAATCCGAATTTAGGGCTCATTTGTGGGAGGATCTTTACCTTTCTTCCCTCCGAACTTACCATCCGTTTGGGTGGCGAGAAAAGCCAGGAAAGGGGGAAGAAGGGGTATCAAAACATAAAAAGAAATCCGAGTCTCACTCCCTTGACTGTTTGGAGGCGAGGAAAGAAAACCTCTGCTCAACCGTGCCTGGTACCAGTCTTACCTTACGCGAGGTGTTTTTTTTCCTCTTCTGAAACCTTATATTTTCTCAGTTTTCTCACCAAGCCGCAGTGGGATTTGAATCTGGAGACTGCGTTTTTTTTCAAGGATGAATTTGAGCCACGCATCTGTTCACCCAGTGGAGGATCCTCCTCCCACTGACGCGATTAATGCTCCGAGGGTGAGGATGAAAGACTTCCAAGGCACACCCGGCACCACCGGAGGGCTCTCGCTTCGTTGCTGTCAGTTTCTGTTTGCAGCAATTGCTCTCTGTGTCATGGTCACCACCAGTGACTTCTCTTCGGTCACTGCATTCTGGTAACACCCTTTCACCCCCATGAATTTCTAAGTTTACAGTCAGAAATTTGGAGATTACGTGACCTCGTTGGAATAATATTAAGAGATGGAATTTGGACATAGGGGAATGCTTTTGATCTAGCTTTCCAGTTTGGTTGTTTTATAGGAAATATTGGGGTAAAAACGAAATTTCGGAATGGTATAGAAATTTCCAGTTTGTCATGATTTTCTTGTCTAAAACTCGCTGAAAACCAATTATTAACCCCTTATTCACTTCAAATCAATTAAAGGTAGTGCACATTCAACGTTATGTGAGAGAAATTAACACATAATGCCAAGGTTCTCATATCTGAACAAGATTTTCTACCTTATTCATCTAGTTCAATAGTCTATTTGTGGTTTTTTGTGCCCGAGATGTATCATCCAAGGCCTATTTAGATCCTCACTTTTGACTGGGGCTTTGACATTCCCTTGTTCGTCTACACTTAAAATGGTCCATTCAAGGCTAATAAAACCAATTTGGTTGCGATGTGAAAACCCTTTGGGATCCTTTGATGGTTTATTTTGATTTTTTCATGAAACTGCTTGAAGAGAAGATCCTTTGATAATTGGTTTGTCTCCATCCATTTTTGTTTTGTAGAGAAGAGCCTTGATTTATTTTCCTTGTGAGCAATGAAGATGGCCCCTTGAGCATTATAAGTCATTTCCACGCCAAGAAAGTAGTGAAGTGGGCAAAAATATTTTAATGAAAATTTTCTGTTCAAAAACTTCATGAGTTGTGTTGGAGTGGAACTGATATCACCAGTTATCAATATGTCATCAACATAAATCAACAGAATCATATATCAGTTAGATAAACAAAGAGAGATGAATATGCTTTTGAAGATGTGGACTCCATTTCTAGAAGTGCTGCACTTAACTTCTGAAACCAAGCCCTTGGAGCTTGTTTTAAACCATACAAGGTTTTATGTAAATAACAAACATGATTTGGTCACCCTTAATCAATGAAACTAGGTGGTTGTTCCATAAAGACTTGCCCCTCTGGTTGGCCATGTAAAAAAACATCATTAAAATCAATGTCTTATCTCCCAACCACGTTCAATAGCTAAAGAGAGAACCAAACCGATGATTGTGGGCTTTCGGACTAAATGTTTCAAAATAGTCCATTCCTAGAGTTTGAGTGAAACCCTGAGCAACTAATCAAGCTTTGTAATGGTTTGCAAACCTATTTAAATTTTGTTTGATCTTGTAAGTTGATTTGCATTCAACTATATTTTTGCTGGTAGGCCTGGACACTAAAGACTATGTTTTGTTGACCATTAAACCATCAAACTCTTCTTTCATTGCCTGAAACCATTTTCATCCTTAATGGCTTGCTTAGAGGACATTAGTTCAGTACAATCAGGTAAAGGGTGCCTCATGGAAAAGAAGTTCATAGGTGCCTGAACTTTAGCCTTAGACCAAGTTACCATAGGATGTGTTGGAAAAGACAGTGCAGCTAGATGTAAATCAGAAACAATAGGCAAATCTGCATGTAGCTGAATGGTGGGAGGCGATTTGACTAAGGTTATTTCCAAAGTACCTTATCAGGAGTTGCATGTGTCTTAAAATTATGATTCTTAGTTAAAGACTGATTCTGAATTGGATCAAGATTTTTCCTCAAAGAGTGATCCCTATCTAAAATTACCTCAGAAGATGATGAATCAGAAGTACCCATAGGCTGTGGAGCATTGGGGTAGCTGTAATCAAAGGAAGAAAAGTGGCATAATTAGGAGACAATACATCAAATTTAGTGGTATCCTTCTATGTGTTAGCACTAAGAAATTGATGTTCATCAAAAATCACATTTCTTGCAATGTATATTTCCCAATACAACCATAGCACCTGCAGCCCCACTTAGTGGTGTCCTTCTATGTGTTAGCACAAAGAAATCGATGTTCATAAAAAATCACATTTCTTGCAATGTATATATGCCCAATACAACCATAGAACCTACAGCCCTTGTGAACTTCACTGTACCCTTAGAAAATGCAGGGATTGTAATTTGTGTTTGTTGTCAGGTCTGAGACATGGGTAGCAGGTACAACTAAACACCCTCAAAATGAAAATATGTCGGTGGTTTGTTGTATAAGTTTTCAACAAGGAGATTTGGATGCCAAAATAGGAGTAGGTAGTCGATTTATTAAATGAACTACAGTAGCACATGCTTCATGCCAGAATTTTAAAGGTAACGAGGCTTGTGCTTGTAAAGCATAAACGATCTCAATTATGTATCTGTGCTTACTCTCTCCAATGTCATGCTACTCATGTGTATGGGGCCAAGGGTGGCGATGGGTTATTCCATGTTGTGTGGGGTAGGCTGTAAAGGGTCTGTATTTGCAACCCCCATTTGTTTGGATGGTCTTAATCTTATGGTTTGAGTGAAGTTTAACATAGGTCTTAAAGATGATGAAAGTTTGTAAAGCTTCTAACTTTTGTCTTAAATGATAAATTCATCTAAATCGAGAATAATCATCTACAAAGTGGATATAGTATTTTATAACCATTCAGTGGTAACACAAGAGATGGGCCCCATAAATTTGAGTGTATTAATTCTAAAGGAGCAAATGAAACTGTACTTGATGGAGAAAAATGAGAGTCTGAATTCTTCCCAATTGACATGTTAAGCAACAACTGGGCTTTTGATTATTTTAATTGAGACCACATGGAGATAATATAGATGACACAACCTTTGAAGACGGATGACCTAGTCTTTGATGCCATATATCCCAAGAAGCTAAAGTTGGGTTGCTAACAATGCCCAAGGAAAAGAGGATGAAACTGAGTTTGATGATTCAAAAGGCAACTGATAGAGACCAGTATGAAGCTTGCCTCTGAGGAGGGGTTTTCTTGGTGTCCTGATCTTTAATAACATAATGGAAAGGATGAAACTCAAAATAAGTGTGGTTATCATGAGAAAATTTTGAGACACTCAACAAATTCTTTTTAATTTGAGGAAAATGAAGAATATTCTTGAGATAAAAACTATGAGTGATTGTAGGAATAGAAGATGAACCTATGTGAGAAATAGAAAGTAAGGCACCATTACCTACTTGTACTTGCTATGACCCATCATACTAAGATCCAATAGACAAGTTATTCAGATCCACTGTAAGATGATTGGTTGCCCCTATATATGCATATCAATATGGATAATTGACAATAGAAGGTGATGTTATCATGGCTGCCTTCTGATTTTGGTTGTTAACCTGAAAATTTTGATCAAACAGGTAGTAGCAAGATGAAGCAGCATGTCCAGACTGAGTGCAAATGGCCGCCTCCTCTAGATCTCCCTTTACCATGTTCTCCTCCTCTCCCTCTGTTGGACATGTACTGTTGGTTTGAATTAGAAGAAAAGTAGTTGCAACTATAGGTGCTAATGTTGGAGTTCCTTTGTTATTTGTTCTGACTGAAATTTCTTTGCCCATGTATTACAATATTTCTTTGAATATATGCTTTCTGATATTCACTTTCTTTTGGAAGTTGATATTTCAAATTCTTTTTCATATATTTCCTATTTTGGCATTCTGAATGCTCAATTGACAGAATGGAGTTACATGTTTTTAGTTTATGAATCTCTGTCATTGTCAATCCTGCCATTTCTTGAAACATGAAAGCTTTTCTAATATTTGTTTGTCAGCTACCTTGTTGCTGCTGTTGGCTTACAGAGCCTGTGGAGCCTTTCGCTTGCCATTCTTGACATTTATGCCCTTTCAGTGAAGCGCAGCTTGCAGAATTATCAAGTTGTTGCTTTGTTTGCTATTGGTGATGGGGTAATATAACTAGTGCTACTATTCTTGGTGAAACTGATATTCTCTGCACTACATGTGAGCACTGCCCTGGGTTTGGTGTCACATTGTGGGTAACCCCCAGGAAACTGATTACCTGCTGTGCTGATTATCTCATCAGTGAGTTTTTACTGTAACCAACATTACAAATCCATACAACTAAGTTGGCAGGGTATGATAACATAGTGATTGGTTTGCTTTTAGATGCAAGAGGGGAAATAGTTGCTACTTACCATTTGTATCGATTAGTAGTATGAGTTTGTTCTCTATAAATTGCACTTACTCTGAGGTTTGCTTCTGGAATTCTATCTGTGCTGGGGGGTTACACAGATGTGGCACCAAAGTCCTTGTGACACGTTGAAACTGCTTGGTTTTGCTGGCAAAATTATGGCCGACACTACTTAGTGAAGAGTTTGCATGGTGCAGTTGCCAGTCATGATAAATTATTATCAATTTGTTCTTTCATTTAGGAAAAGGCTACAGTTTTTTTCTTTAGTATACTGAATAGAATGTTTTAAATAAACATGCTTATCAGAAAAATGGTGCACCTAAATGCATAGGGAGTATACAAATTTCACCACAATGCACCAAAAGGAGAAAAAAAACAAAAATCCAGAAATTGTCTACCCCATTCCCAAGCACTCAATCAAGGCTACTTGTTATCACAAAAGACATAATTTTGAATTCCAGTTTCATAATTGAACATAATTGCATGATAATGCGTGTTGGAATTTTGAGTCAAAACATTCATGTTAAATCAGAAGCCGATGCAAATTTGACAAGAAAACCTCTCCATAATGCTCATTCCCAAGAAATAATTAATTAATGATTTTTTTAATATGTAGATGTAAGGATGATGGATAGCAGTATCTAGAAATGCCAGTGGGCATGGACTTTGATATGGAAAATTTTTAGTAAGCTTCCCCAAAAGTCTGGTAATATGCATGGTCATATTTTAGTTGAATATAGCCTGGAAGCTTTTTTCCCTTTCTTTTCCATTACACAGATTGCATGTGAAACTGTAGATTATGACTTGTGGGTTTTTCTTATTCAAATTCAAAGGCCTATGTACTCCTATTTTACAGCTTAATCTAGATGTGTCCCTTTTTGGCTGCAGATCACATCCACTCTTACATTTGCTGCAGCCTGTGCATCTGCAGGCATTACCGTCCTTATCGGTAATGATCTTGATAGCTGTGCCCACAACAACTGCTTAGAGTTTGAGACTGCCACAACCTTGGCCTTCTTTAGCTGGTTTGCTGTATTACCATCTTTCCTCTTGAACTTCTGGTCACTAGCATCCCGGTGAAAAATGGGAACAAAAGGGAAGGCAAGGAGCTGGTTGGGACACCATTGAAATTATGTGCATTTGTTAGTATATTCTTACTTTGTTGAGCTTGGCATTCAGCAATGTCCCAAACAAACGAAACTCAGACCTCACATTTATGCCATGTGTATATATTATGCAAACCAATCTGTTCCCTGAAGAGTCCCATCATGAAAATGCATCCTATGTTTCAGAAAAACTGAAGCACAAAGTGATGATGATTCCCATGGAGGGTATGTAGCATGGGAAAAACTATCAGTCATTTGTTTGATGGGATTTTTGTCAATATGCAGTGGTTAGGACTTGGGAGGATGCTATATTTTTGTTGAGACTTCCGCACAGATGGCATGAATGTTATAAGCGAATTTTTGTTATCCCCCTGTATCATGGAAATTTGTTAATCTCCATCTCCATAAAGTAACTGAAATTGTTGCTCTTAAAGAGCTCTTATCATTGTGATGGCGTGAAGTATGATAGTATGTATATCGGTTACAGGAAGAGGAAGAGCAAACTTTACCCAATTACTGCTTTAACGGCCAGGTATGGGTGATGGTGGACTACACCAGTTCACCACTTTCACAGAAACCAACATTACCGTTATTCCCTTAATCATGCCTGCAATTTGCCATTTCAATAATTTCATTTTATTTTGGAAACACACTTCCCTATCTTGCTGTCAACGTTAACTTATTGATTCATTGGAAAAAGGCAAAAAAAAAACCCCATTATTTTTAGCTGTTTGTTTTTCCCTTTTAAAGAAATTAAAATGTTTTCCACTTTTATTTTTATTTTATTTTTTGAATATTTTACAAATTGAGATAGTCGAGTGAGCTATTCCATAAATGATTAGACTTTTAAATGTCCATCCTTAAAGGAGTGAACTACATCAAACAGCCAAAAGTAGGCATCTCCTGAAGAGTTCCAGGGTGTTGCAGTAAAGGGATGGATGATTGGTGTTGCCGGTCAAACCGTTAAGTCTTGTGGAAAGGACAAATATAATTGGAATTTCAAGAGATCATCCAGACATGAATGCATGATGATTAACCTCTTTGTATATTTGCTTTCATAATTTCTCTTACGTTTCTCTCCCTAATCACGAGAAATGTACAATCCATTTTTTTTAGTTTTGGATTTTCTTTCTATTCTGTGACGTGAATGGTGGTTACTGGTAGTAAAGGGTATGAACTAAACGCAAACTTAAAACCATCCAGCCTGGTTCATTTCATGTGCCTAAGCCCCTCTATAAATCTAAGCTGGAGTGCATGCCGAGTGGTAGAAGCATGGAGAGAAGGTCGAGGGACAAACAAAAAGAAGCTGCTGCAACAATGTCTAATGAAGAAGATGATGCTAGAGTCCATAAAGACCAAGACGATGCCAGACAATACCGCTGTTTCAAGAAGTATGAAGAAATTGTCAAACAGGTATACGTATGATCCAATGCATGTGGGTGTGGGCTTAATTTTAAGCACATTGTCATGTTGCATGATGCCCGTTAATTGTTGATGGTTGCAGGTTTTGCTGATAGATGAGATGACTGACTCCATGGACCACAGAGCCAGATACCAAAGGCGTCGACGGGTACCCCATCTAACCTCCCTTCTTGGCTATACCTTCTATAAATATTTAATAATGAAAATGCAGGCCTACTTTGCAATGCTAAGACGGCTTTGTTTTATGTTGTAGAACGCTACTACTTCTACTACCTCCATGCCGGAGCAAGGGAACATTGATGGTATGCTGGCGCAGACAATCACCAGGTTTCTCAATGAGCTGAATCCTAATGCCATTGGTTCGGATCCAAAGCCATCAAATCAGTGATTAATTGTATGCTTCAGTTGAACATTAAGATGGTGTAGCCTTTGCCTTTGCCTTTGTGTTACTAAAGTACTCTAGTTGCTTAAGAAATATTGTAGCCTGTGCCTGCATTTTAGGGGTGTGATGAGATCATGAACATTCACATACAATTAATGTATGAGAAATGATTTTGGCAAAAAATGACTTTGTTCTTTACTCAAATGAAATTCCGCTGATAAAATACTAATAGAGGTAGCAAGAAAAAAAAAAAAAAAGAGAGACGAGAATATACAGAAACCCAGCTGATGAAACCTAAAAAGACTCTTGAGCAAAGTGGGGTGGGGAGAACTTAAACAAGATTGTTAAGGAACTGGCAACAAAGATTGAATGAATTCAATGAAATAAGATCTCCTCCCACATACATTCAATTTGGTTCCATTTGAAATTCCAACCCTAATCTACTAGAGTAAGAAGCTCCACCACCAAAAATTTACATGTGGATAAAGAAATTTTTGGGTGCATCCGATAAAATTTAATTAAATTAATATGAAGCAAACGTGGGACTGGGGTTTACATATTACAAAACTTTTTCTTCTGCACTTCTTTTCCTTTTTGTTTCCAAGTTCCACTCAGGAAAGGGGCTTGGTGAATAAATAATGATCACACAAAAGACCAGTTGATGAAAGAGAAAGCAAGGCAATGGACAGTGTTCTCTTCCGCAGCAAGGACTTTCCATGCGATGGCCTGTTCATATGAAACATGACGCCCCATTGTTGACATACAGATTCCAGCCGGCAAGTAAGCAAAACCCTGATAAGAAAGTAAGTCAAGGATTCAGGCATCAAGGTTTGGCGTACATGTATTTTATGCTGGAGGATATATAATGACATATCTTACTCCAACTTGGTCTATTTAGTGCATTTGGTTCCCGGTGGTATAGCAGTATGTTTGCATAAAGGAAAAGGGTCTGGTAACCCATATAATGAGTCCATTCAGTAAAACAAGTTGATTTGACCAAATATCAACATTTACTCCCAATCAGAAGAAAATGTTTATTTAAGTGGCTAAAACATTAGTTCATTGAAAAAAATAATGTTCAAATCAGACTATTAAAGCTCATCAAGTCTAGCTGATTTTCCAAATACTCCATTATGGTAACTTGGATCTGATATCCTTAAGCCCTTGATGTAAAGAAGGATTAACGACCAAATAAACATTGTTTCATGAGAAATACCTGTTGCATTATCTTGGCAAAATCTGCACACAATCCCTTACGTCCAGACTCATCAAATATCTTATCCAATGAGATGTCTTGTAGAGCTACTAAAGTTGTCTCCAGCATGTCAAGTCCTGCCTGGTTTGCAAAGATCAAAACTGGCAATGACTGCAAATCAAAAGAGCAACTATTAATGAATAATTTTGTAGTTTATTATAAACCACTTGGGTAATAATTATATCAGAAACAACCTATCAAAGTAGAACTTCTGTTCAAAGAATCCACGTCCACACTAAAATTTTCTTTAAAAAAACAGTACTTTCATCATTATGTTTGGTTTGACATTTTTTCACAATTGCGCATCAATTTCTACATTAAGAAGGCTGATTTTCCTGTCCTCTTTTCCATTTCCCCATTTGAATCCTAATAGAATAATTGCATTGTACAGTTTACTAGTATAATGTGTCAAAAAGTAAATCTAAAGTTGATCATAAATTTCAGTTGCACAGTTGTTAAGCTTAGCATACAATGCGACGCTTTCAACAAACTGAAAACGGATGCACGCTAAGAAGATTGTAGCACGAAACTCATTATGTTACGTGTACACTAGTTCACATGGTAATATGAGTAGTACATTAATGAACTATGAAGCTGCTGAGAAAGAGGGAAGGAATATGAGTAAAAGGAAAAATGAAAGCATGAACTGAAGGCTTTCCTGCATAGGACATTACAGAGTAGCAACATACAAATTTTAACAGAATCATATTGGTACCTTTAATGAGCAGCACAAAATAGCATCCTGGTGATGCCACAAATTTTTTAACACCGAATCGCCACCCACAGAATCAGATCTCAGCAACTCCGCCCCAACATGGTAACTGAGGGGAAAAAACAAAAACAGGAAAAATATATTTTAGAAACAAAAGAGGAAAATTCCTCAACTGGTCCAGCGAGATTAATGGGAACACCTTCAGTCAAAACAATTGGAATTTAAACATATAAAAGCTAAATGAGAAAACTTGCACTTCTGCAAAACAGGTTAATTTGATAATGTGCTTCTCTAAATCATGATCCAGTGATTTTTTTTTTTTTTTTTTCATTTTTTCCTCATTTAATCATCCATTCCATAGCAATGTATATATTTACCACCCGGCCAAGACAACTGTGGTGGCATGTATTGCAGCTGACAAATCATGCACTAAGAGCTGTTTCAGCAGAACTTACCTATAGCTCTGGCAGATCCAGTGGGCTAATGTAAGAGCTTCTGGAGATCCTGCTGACAGCTTTGGTCCCACGGCTGGGCCCAATCCTGAAGGAGATATGGCCATGGCAACCCTCTGCACAGAGGAAATCACGCTCCGAACATACTGACGAGCCATTGTTGCAACATTATCCTGTAGATTGCTCTCAAATGGAAACTGGAAGGCAATAGTCAAGACTGATCGTGTGTTATAGCATGATGATGAATCCCCTGCAGCCTGATTTGTTGCTGGGCCCACTTCAAGACTGGATGTCAGATCCAAGGTACGATGAGTAGTCAATGTCTCCTGTGTATCACCCTGAAAAATGATGAAAATTAGTATAAAACTTCATATAAATTCTGATAAGGGCCATAGGCTAAACTCCCAACTTAAGACACTCATTACAAGATGTTAAAAATACTTCATCTTGGGCTCACATCATCACTGGAATCAGTTGCCCCCAAGTGTATGGGAATACCTTGACAACCCACTATAGTCTATCATCATTAGTCACTATTTTATTATGTGTGGTCCTTGTAATAGGCACAACATCAAGCCAAATAATTTATCCAAGTTAAAACAATTTCATGGAGTGTCATCTACACCCTTTGTCAATAGATCAGACATGGACATTTCTCTACAAGGATGCCTGGGGATTTTCTCTATGGCTGCTTTTCAACCACAAGTTTTGAAGTTTTAACTTGATGTGAAGCCAGAAGCTCTTGCATGGAATTTTAGCAAATAAATAAATAAATAAGGCTGTACTAGGTGGCAAGGGGTAAACACTTTGTAATAAGAAGCAATCATTTTTAACATGCAGTTGTACTAATCACATGACTGCAGAAAGGATGAAGCCTGCAGTCAATATATTCCAACAGATGTACTAGATTTGTTTTACATGTCACAAAAGGGACTAGTCTAGGGTGGCCAAAATCCCTTTTTAAGATAACATGTCAATATATGGTTGGTGCTAGATCTTACAACAGTGAGATACTCACAAGATGTTGAAAAGCATCCAGTCAGTGGCATCCGACCCATGATATAATTTAACAAGCAATCAGATTGATTGTGTCAGCAGTTCTAACATAAGGAGCTTCACTGACTTAATTGAGTTGAATAAATTGACTGGACATGGAATTTTTCATCCAAGGGAAAAAGCTTTGGCTGCTATGCAAGTTTATTTCAAATTGTTATAATCATTATCACAACAAAAGAAATAGAATATTCAGGTAGAGCATGGTTGTACTCAACTGATTTTGAATCCAGTGGGATGATCCGAAAACCAGAGGGTAACAGTGGAGCATCATCTGGAAACATTTCATCAATTGGAGCAAAAACAAGTTCGGAACAGGCTCCCACTGCATTCTCGTCAACTCCACTACATATCTGCCAAAATAAAAATGCCATTCAACTATGCAGTAAGTAAAAAGGTTATGACCCCTCCTACACGGAAAAAAAAAAAAAAAAAAAAACTCCACTCAGAAAACCAGATACAATATTCCAATTATTTTCTCAAGAAATTGCCTTAATTCACTGCAACAAGAAATCAGTGGCCTTTCTAGCAAAAAGATTGGCAGGTTGACATTGGACAGGCCCAAGCAAGCAGGTTAGTTTCAGGTCGGATGCATTTTTCAAATTAGCCCAAACCTGTCTATGGCCCGCTCTGACAAACAAATTAACTTGCAATATATACATACACATGCACACACACACACACACAGAGTTCAGCAAGACACTGAAGAAAGCACCTGCAGGAGATGAATGTCCCTCGACATAAAAGCATCTTCATGAGCAAGAGAATGGCCTTCAAGTCGAATTACTTCAAGCAACTGGCACATAAAGTAAAAGTTACAAAGGATCACCATATTGAATTATTTTGAATGTGATCTAATGACAAAAGTTGGCATTTCTCACCCTAGATATCTATATATTAATCTACTTCTTATAAAAAGAATACTTCATCCAGCAAAAAGAAGAAAGCACAAAATATTCAACCTCCCTGCTGCCCTCTCCCCACCCCCTGTGAAAATAAATAGAAGAGTTTTTATTTATTTTTAATCAGAAATAAATTGAAGAAATATCATAACATTTTTTAATTCCGTTTTTTTAGAGGTAAATTTTTGTCCCCATTGCAACTTGAACTTAAAACCTCTCACAAACCCTCCCCAAGCTTTATCACTTGAGCAAGGCTTCACTAGAATCATATCATTTTTGAATTTACAAAAATGAAAAATTTATATTTCCATTTGTTTACGGGCTCCACCCTAGGAAGAAAAACAAAAAGGAATAGGGGCAACTACTATAACAGCAAATTATACCTCTTCATGTTCAATTGTGTGACCAAGTGGCATAATAATTTGGCTCCCAGTAAACCTCGTGGGCCTCATCCCTGGATAAGAGTATGGGCTAGCTTTCAATGATGCAGCAGAATAGGCATCAACACTAAAATCAGCCCACTCTGACCGGTGCTCCCTCAGGAAGCGAACCAGAACTGCCGGAGGAACATTCTGGCAGGAAAAAAAGAAACAGAAACATAATCCCATAAAGACATATCTATAAGTTAAGGAGAATTCTGGAACACTGCTACTTCAATAAAGAATAGGCCTTGATTTATGAGTTCGGAGTTGTCAAATAAATAAATAACTTGACATTGCCAAATAAACATATATATATATGTGTGTGTGTGTGTGTGTGTGTGTGCGTGTGCGCTGTAGTAACCTAGACAGACGGTAACTCCAAGCAATTGGAGAAGGTTTGTTAATTTCCCATAAATCAACATATTTCCTCATTTGAGGATTGCCAATAGCATAATAGAAAAAGAGGATACCACCCAAAAATTTAAAGGCAACATCATATTCATAATAACAGTTTCATAACTTACTTGGAGCAGCATGGATGCTTTAGCACAGAGAACCCCCCCAGGCAAGGTAAGGGAATTAGCAGGATTAGAAGTGGTGTTCAAATTTTTGGTTGAGTTAACTGCAATTATTACATCTTCAGCACCATCACAATTCATCAATGACCAGCCATCATCATTAAATCCGTTGATAGCATCATTGAAGCCTCTGCAGGAAAATGAAAAATAAGACAAAAATATTAGTCAAATTTACAGATGAATAATGTGATGCTGGAATCAAAAAAAAGGAAAGAAAGAAAGATTGTACAGCCACCTGCTCAATCTTTGGCTAAAAGTTCGCAGAACAGCTGGCTGCCTGCCCAAACCATATACCACCTCACCACTTGTCTCCTGAGCTATTTGCCGGATGTAGCGCAATGCCTTCACAGAAAATGCTTAAATCAGATTTTTTTTTTTTTTTGTGTTCTTTTTAGGGAAAAAAATGATTTAGCACTATGATTCAACTCCACATAGAAATCAAGATCGCACCTAATGTTCCACCCAAAAACAAACATACCGAGGCCAAAGCAACATTTTGAAAAAAAATAATAATAATAAAAATTAAAAGCATGCTCATAAGCAAAGTTTCAGTCCTTATACCAGAACATGTCTCTCCAGCACAACAAAAGGCCTTTTAATTAGAGGGCCTAAGATCTGTCCAGGCCAATAATACCAAGGGATAACTCAATGAAATGATGTCAACTATTTCCACCAAGATGTAAGTGTAATAGTCTAAAATGTCTCATCACTCAAGTATTCTAAACAAATGGTCAGAATCATTTCTCCAAATTGATTTGGTCTAAGTTTTGAATATGTATCATGGTCAGAATCATGACTAAGACAAACCTATTTAATCACATCTAACAATTTCTACTCACTGCAATAGTCATTTTCTGAGCTACAACTCTTGAAGATTCATAAAGTGGTCGCAGCACCTCTGGCACACTCCATGCCTGCAAAGATGCAAGGAAATAAGCCATTGCCAAGGAAGAAAAATCTAAGAAGCCAACTGCCAAAAATCAAACCTCAAGATTCAGGTGGTCAACAATATGGATGATTGATCCTCCACCCTCACATGGACGAATAAGATAGCCACTAGGAAGCATTTCGGCTCTCACAAACTGAGCAGCAGCAGCAGTGTTTGGGCCAGCTCCAGAACCAGACAGTGATCTCTCACAGACCTTAGATATTATCAATAAAGAAATATAAAGAGACATTAGATCCTTTCATCTGGAAGCCTTGCATCCAGGAAATCCATATTGAATAACATGGTTCTTCAATGATTAGTCTCGTGAATTAAAACCAAGAAAACAAATGGAAATTAAATTCTGAATTAAGGTAACCCGAGTTATTATTTGGCAAGATATCAGAAATACAAGCAGAACTGCACATGCTTGTTCATTCCTTCTATATGCCATGCACATTGGAAAATTTTAAATTGTGTTGATTCACTACCAAGTAGACAACTGAATCTTGGGTCCAACACCATTGACTTATAAATATTCCCTCACCTCATGAGGACACATCAAGAGGATGGTTCACACAGTCAATACAAAAAGTAGCTCGCTACTAAATGGTCCCTCTAGATATGTTCAATCAAACTAATAATTATTTTATAATAGTGCTCATAGCATTCTTAATAAATCAGCTGATGAGTAGCACATGTCAATGCATCTGGCTACAAAACCGGAAGAAACACATACCACAAGACTGCCATTGTCCAAACTGGTGGTGTATCTCAGAGTCCAGAAATCCCGTGCAGGAGCCAGCGTAGTTGGGGCATATATCTGAAAGGCATTTTGTTTGTATTCATTAGTCCAGACAAGCTGAATTTCAATACAGGATATTCAACGAAGATTTGAGATATTCAAACTGTTGTCGTTTACTCCCATCAAAAAGCTATTGTCGTTTACCTGTGTGTATAAGAGTTCGACAGTTCCTCCATTTCCAGCTGGAAACATGGTGAAAACTTCAAGGCTCCGACAGTCCCGGAACCAAGATGGACGATCTTTGAGGATCTCTGCAATCTGTCAGTCGCAAACAAAAATATTACTTTTCAAAGCATGCTAATATTATTATAACATGAAAAAATAAAGTTCCTACAATAAAATATCAAGAAAAATGT